>VXAZ01009653.1:124752-137925 GCA_013399875.1 Gymnorhina tibicen
CGCGGGGGCGGGGGGGGGGCGAAGGCGGACCATACCCCAGGGACCCCCCTTTCCCGGGGGGCAGCTCCCCGCTGTTGCGGCCCCGGACACCCTCGCTGGGTCGGGCGGGAGCGTTTGCTTCTCGTCCCCTGGGAGCCGGAGGCGGGAGGAGCGCGGCGGTCGGGGCTTGTCCGGTTGCCGTGGGAGACCCGCGCTGCCCGCGGAAGGGCTGTGCCGGGAACCGCAGCGCCCGGGGGTCCCTGTCCCATGGCCCGGCACACGGGGAGCCTTCCCCACACTGCCTGTCCCCGGGGGTCCGTGTTCCATTGCACATCCCTTGGGATCCTTCTCTCCATCGCATGCCCCGTGGAATCCGCCCCGTTCCATGCCCCTTGGGCTCCTTCTCCCCACTGAACGCTCCTTGGAGTCCTTGTCCGCATTCCATGCCCCTTAGGATCCGTCTCCCCGCTGCACGCTCCTTGGGATCCTTCTCCCGGTCGCATGCATGCCCCTTGGGCTTCTTCTCCCCCTTGCACACTCCCTGGGATCCCTCTCCCCATTCCATACCCCTTGGGATCCTTCTCCCCGTTGCATGCCTCTTGGGATCCTTGTCCGCTTGCACAACCCTTGGGATCCCACTGCTATCCCACACCCCCCATTTCACCTGTATTCAGCTGCCTGCGACTGTGGTGGCATCCCAGGCCGTGGCAGGGAGGTGCTGAGATGATCTGTGTCCCTGTGAGGCTGGAGCAGTTTCATGCTGAGTTGTAACTTCAGCAGAGAAAACTCAGGGGAGTTTGCTACTTGCTCGGGAAGTGCCTATTTTCAGCTCTCTCCAGGACCAGTTAATTATCGCTGGAAAAAAAAAAAATTACTGCTAAGGTCTTATAATTAGGCAGCCTACGGAGACCGTGGAGCTCGAGAGGCAGCAGAAAGCAAATGCTCTTTGTGCAGTGTTTCTGGGGTGTGTGCGTGAATAGAGCTGCCCGGGCAGAGGGCTGGCATTTGCCCTGGTGCATTACCGGAGAGCTGGTGCACGTTGGCGGCTCAACAGACCCTGCAAAATAATTACATGGGGGGAAAAAGCAAGAAAAGAAAACCGCTGAAAGGACTCCTGTTGTCCTTGTGGAATCAGGTCCCGAACTGTTACAATGTTTGTGGAGCGATAGCTGCCTTTGGGACGAGCTGTTCGCGTTTGCGGGACCGGGGCTGCCTTCCCACCTTGTCTGGACAGTCCCGGGGCCGCGGGGTCCGGGCTGCGGCGGGGTGCCTGCTGCTAAGAATAACATGGTAAGGAGTTTACCCGCCCTGATCCGGCTAAAGACGGCACCGAGGCAGCCACGGACATCATCAGCCTCCGATCTGCCCCTAGATTAGATGGATAAAACTCACACAAGGAAAGGCCGGGCTCTGGAGCGGAGACTTGATCCCGAAAGGGAGGGAGCGGGGGCTCCGGGCTCAGAGCGGAGGGGTTTGGGTTTTGCCCCGGCAGCCTGGGCTGTGGGGACGGGATCTGCAGAGGGGCACGATCTGGAGCAGAGGGGCAGGATTTGGAACAGAGGGGCAGTATTTGGAGCCCAGGAGCGCGCGTCAAAGCCACCGCGTCCAGGGCGTTCTCATTTCCTTTGCTCTCCGAGTTCTAATTTGTTCCACATTGCAGTGCCGGGGCGGCCTCTCCCTCCACTTGCAGCATCCAGGCTGCGGTCGGTGCCGTTAGTCCGAGGCCGCCACTCCAGCGCTTTCCATCCGAAAAAAAAAAAAAAAAAGGGAAAGGAGGAAAAACAAAAAAGAGAAAATTTTCAAACAAAGATCTGAGGAAACAGCTTTTCTGGTTCCTGTTCTGGGATGGTTATAGCTGAAATCTCGCCACCCATCCGTGTGCTGGGGTGAGCCCCGGGGAAATTCCAGATGATTAAAAAGTGTTTTAATAGTGTTGTTGCTCTTCCCAAAAGGGAATAAGATGACCTGGTAGCCACAGGTTGATTGGCTTGATAGCATCCCCCCGGGGAGAAGAAGGAGAAACCTGGCTCAGGCTTGAATTGATTAAAGACTTCAGCACCAGGAATAAATTCCTGCCATTCAACGTGGCTATATGGAAAATAACTCCTGGCAAGTAGAAATTATTTCAGTCTCCAACATGAGAGGTGACTCTTTGGCTGTAATACACTTCTGAGAAGCACTTGAGTTATGGGAGGTGATATTCTTGTAAAAATCTGCACTTTCCAGTATTAAAAAAGTCAATCCAGTCCAGTATTTAGAGCTGACATTACACAGTGTCAAGAAAGCCGGTATTAAATAAACGTGATCCATTTCCAAGGCAGTTATCAGGGAGATTATCACTGCTGGGCACTGTGAGCTGGTAACATGCACTTGGTGTTTTTATCACTAATATGGAAGAAAGGAGATGGAAATGATTTCTGGAAAAACCTGGATCTGACCCAGAGCAGCTGAGTGTTAATGGTCTGTACAAATCCGGATGGTAAACTGGATGAGTGAAAGGCATCCTAACCGGAGCAGAATGGAACATGGAAATCTTTTACACCCAAAAATAATAACTGTGGCTGTACGTGGTTTCCTGTCCCTAATCTGGATGGTAAATTCTCAGCTGGAGCTGCTTGCAGACGCTGGGAGAGGCAGCACAGGGGTTCACCAGCGAGCAGTTTGGGGGGTGGCTGCCTGTCTGTCCCCATTTCTGCCCTGAAGAATTGAAAATTTTCAGGATAATGTGAAATTTGGCTCTGGGAAAAAAATAAAGAAAGCAGTTATTTGCGATTCTGGTCAGAACCAAATTTGGGCTTATGGCAGCCAATCCAATCTTTCCTTCTCAGCAGAGGAGATGTGGAGTCTGAGGGGAAGGGACCAAAGGGCTGCAGAAAGGGTCTTACAGCTGGAGAGGAGGGGGCCATCCAGTTAGGTCCACTCATAAATCAAATTGAAGAGGGAAGGGGAGGGCTTGGCAAAAGCATCTAAATACTCTCACAGAGGAGAGAATACATGGTAGCCAAATGCTTGTTAATTGAGCAGAGAAAAGATGGCAAGAATCAATATCTGGCAGCTGAGGGCAGACACGTTGGAAATAAGGCATAAATATTTTACCAGGAGCAGCGATTAATCACCAGAAGAAACGTGAAGCAGCAGAGGTGGGGTCAGCACCTCTTTGCCTTTCGCATCACGGCCCCGCAGAGTTTCTCCCGGGGTTGGGCTGGCAAGAGGGACTGGATCGAACCAGACCGGGGCCCTGGTTAGGTGATTTAATTAGAGGCATTTATCTTTAATCATGGTGGAGCCACGGAAAAGAGTAGTTCTTGTGCCCTGATGGCTTTTTCCGAGGAACACCCGTGATATTGGCAGGTGCTTCTTTCAGCTTTGTCTCTTGGTTACCAGTGGTTGTGTTCTCGCAGATCTGCGGTGGGAAGGTGAGGGGACAGTGCTCGGTGGCTCTTCTTGATGTCCAGCAAAACAGGCTGAGATTCAGGAACACAAATCTCAGTGAGCAGCCCAGCGTGCTGTGGCTGCTGGGGGAAGGAGCTGCTCCAGGGCTTGCTGTCCACCCGTGGGTCAGAGGGTCCCCAGCCTGGCATCCTTGGGCACACATGTGCTCGGGAGAAGGAGATAAAGGTCACGGGGCTGTTGCTGGTTCCATCTCCTCTCCTTTCCTTTCCTCTCCTCCTGCTGTTCTCTCCTGCTCTCCCATGCGATGGGGTAGGTGCTGTTGGTTATAGGGGGTTTAGATGTGGCTCAGTAGCCCAAATGCAAACATGAGGCACATCAGGAGCGTATTGCAGAACCTCTGAGCCTTCCAAACCCACCACACTGCGAGCAGCCGATGTCCGTGAGCAGCCCAGGACCTCTCCTCCTCTTCCTCTCACAGAAACACGACTGACGCCTGCCCAGGATGATGCACAACAAAGGATAAAGATTGTTTTGAGAACGAGGATGAATGGAAG
This sequence comes from Gymnorhina tibicen, assembly GCA_013399875.1. NCBI lineage: Eukaryota > Metazoa > Chordata > Aves > Passeriformes > Artamidae > Gymnorhina > Gymnorhina tibicen. The sequence goes on from VXAZ01009653.1 coordinate 128,679, forward strand.
GAAAAAAGGCACGTGAGAAGGATGGCAAGGTAGGGAGAGGCTTTTCCTGAACGCTGGGTGGAGGCACTGGGAAGGAGCTGCTCACTCCTTACGGGAGCAGGAACCTCGGGCCCGCAGGAAAGTCCCCGGCGGTTGTGGAGTCAGTTGTGGTGGTGGAAGGACATGTGGTGGCCACGTGAATACCGTGGGCATTTGTCACAGCTCTGCAGAGCTCAGGCAGACAGAGCTGGCTGTGGAAAATAGCTGGTTTTGGTGTGGTCAGCCACTGGCTGCGAAGAGGTGAGGGATCCCCGACAGATCTCGCTGGGAGGCAATCCCAGGCTTTTGACTAATTCCTGTGTAGCTGTTAGAGAGACAATGTCACTGAATTCTGGAGAAATGGACTCTTGGGAAAGTCTGGATCATGCTCCATAGCTGCAGGCTTGTGTCCTTCCAGGGAACTGGCCTGCAGTGAGAAGGGAGCTCACCTGGCCTGGGGATGTCCAGGAGCACGTGTCCCACTGACCTCCAGAGAGGTGTGCCCAGCACTTGGCACTCTTGCTGGCTTGTTCCCGGGCAGCTGGGTCCAGCTGGAGCATCCCCACTCCCACAGCAGGACTTGGCAGGACTGCACGTACCAGAGATTTCCTCCCGGTGGGAGATGCCGGTGCCCAGCGTGCCTGAGCGCACGGATGTGGGAGGAGCCCATTCATTATCATCTTACCCCATCCATTAGAGTCCTCAGGGGGATTAACTCCGGGTGTGTTCCGCTGTCTTTGGGAGAAGGCTGAAATTTCTTAGGTCACCCAGGCTGGTGCCTGGTGAAATCACATCGGTGCTGCTCTAGATTCTGAAAATTGGGGTGACCAGGCTGGAGGCTCCTCCTGATCCAGGCTTCTTATTTTTTCCTGGTGAAATGTCTTTGCCCCTGAACTCTGTAGGAGCTGCATTTGATAGAAAGAGCAGAAAAATAGCTGAGCTATAAATAACACATTCAAAACCAGGCAGGGACCTGCAAGAAGCAAGGATAGTGTCTCTGTGATGTGGGCTTGGAGGAATGATTTTGCCACCAGCAGATGGTAAAAGGTTTTCCTTTTTGCTGGGGGTAGCTCAGGGTGGAGAAGATTAAATCCACAAAACCAGTGATTTGATGACAAAGTTTTGTCTTTTGCATCTTTGATGACAAGGTCCTGTAGGGACACCGGGGCAGTTTTCCTTCTGGTCAATGTTAATGAGGGCTGGCAGGGCCGTGCTCACGGCCTGGGGCAGCTGTTCCTGAACCTGACTCTGCCAGTGCCCTGACCTGCTCCCCAGGTCGGGGCTGCCCCGGCACTCCCAGGAGATGTCACACAGCAGACATCAAGGGATGTCCCCGGGGATGTCCCCAGCGGGAGCAGCAGCTCTGGGCTCAGCTGGAGGAGGAGGAGCAGCAGTGTGGGGGGAGCCAGAGCCCCAACCCCATCCCTGCCTCAGTTTCCCCACTTGCAAGGTGGGAGCAGGAGCAGCCTTACCCGAACCCAGTGAGCTGGGGTGAAGTTCTGGGGCACTATAAAACACGAGGTGCTCAGCCCTGCTGTCCTGTGCCAGGACTCCCGCCCTTCAGCACACCAGGAGTCAGTTTTGGAACCAGCGGGTTGGAAAGAAGGACAAACCCCAGCATTTTCATAGTCCTGGTGGGGTTGGGAGAGGGGAAAGGGGTGACTTGGGGTGCAGCAACATCGCAGGATTACACAGCTCCCGGCCACATCCTTAGCACTTGGTGCCTCAGTTTCCCCATCTCCAGCATTCCATGGGCCTCTGGCTGCGGGATGGGGGGACGCACATCCTGCAGCAACCTTCCATGCACGGCTGGGAGGTGGTTTCTGGGTTAGAAGGTGACCTCTTCCATTAGCAGCAGGGACGCTCTTTTTTCCCAAATGAGATGGTGGTTTGGAGGCTTTCCAGGGCCGACATCATTCTGCCTGATAGCGCTGAGTTTGCTCCGGAGGCGCAGCCGTGCCCGAGCGAGCCGGGGCTGCAGCTGTGGGAAGCTGCCGGCACCCCGTGTGTCCCTGGCCAGGCACAGCTGGATCACCCCAACTGCTGCACCCCTGCGCTCCGGATGGGGCACTTTGGGGGTCCTCTGTGTATGCGTGGAGTCCCTGCACATTATAAATCTGGAGGTGAGGGAGTTCCCGGTCCTGTCCGAATCAGGAATGCTCAGATTCTCTTTCCAGACCTCCCCTGCCAGCAGGTCTCGGTGCAGCTGTGAGTTACCAGCACCATGCAAGCACCAGGTGCTGCTGCAGCCGGGATGGGATTTCACAGCCGTCCCCGGATGGTGACAGCGACATCGGGCAGGAGTGCTGCCCACCTAAATCCAGAAGTGATTGGTGGTTCCCAGTCCATTCCAGGGGATTGAGGAGCACTGGGAGCTGCCACACGGCCTTGGCCACATCTCCTCCAGTCGCTGCCCACTCGGGGCTGCCCTGAGCAGCCCTGCCCTGGGCTAACGTGACAAGGGCAGCCTTGTCAGCGATGCCACCCTGTGCCTGAACGTCCTCCACAAACAAGCAACAGCCAAGAGATTTGCCGGAGTCAGGACATTTTTAGAAAGGCTAATTAAAGCCCATTTTCACCCTGTGCCTCTCGCTGAGCAAAAGCATTTAGCAGTGACCTCAGAGTGAGTGAATTTGCACTTGAGCTTTCTGTTTCACCTCTAAAAAATGGGATTGCTCCGTAAACTCGTTAGTGAAAGTAACTCCTGGTGCCTTGGCTCCTGACCAGGATGGGCCCCGCCAAGTCCCGCTGGGCTCTGCTCTCCTCCCACTGCATTTTGCTTGGGTAAGGGGGACCTCTTAGTACACATGATGGAGAAGTATGGGGCCACTCCAGGCTCTGTTTTCAGGGACAAATCCATCCAGAGATAACTGTGCTGAAGCCAAGGAGCTTGGCTGAGCTTTTCCACTGGTGTTTTGGGTTACCCGAGAAAAATGGCCCTCCCTTGATCTGTCGCCTTGGAGATGACAGTGGCTCCTCCGTGGCCACCCGCTCGCTCTCCCCTGCTGCACATCTGGCCTCTAAACCGCTCACCTTCCCCTTTTTTGCTCTCCCCTGCCCAGCTGTGCTTCATGACGACCTCACGCACGATGTTTTATGGGCCCTCCTCCACCATGGCTCCGCCGTCCAAGAACCGGCTGAAGCGCCAGAGCCGGCTCTTCTCCCAGGTCCTGTACCGCACCCTGAGCTACAAGGACCGCGGCTCGGCCTCTGCCTCCCCGGCGGCCGCGGAGGACGACCCGGCCGAGCTCTCCACCCAGCTCTCGGCCCCCGGCATCCTGAAAATCTTCGGGGGCAACATCTGCGCGGGCACCAACTACAAGAGCGTGCTGGTGACGGGCAGCTCTGGGGCGCGGGAGCTGGTGAAGGAGGCCCTGGAGCGCTACGGGCTGAGCCAGCTCAGCGCCGGGCAGTACGCGCTGTGCGACGTCATCGGCCGCTTCCAGGGCCCCGAGAAGCAGTGGCAGACCGAGGGGCTGAGGGTCCTGGGTGACCACGAGAAGCCGCTGCTCATCCAGGACCTCTGGAAGCCCAGGGAGGGCTTCTCGCGCCGGCTGGAGCTGCGCAGGAGGGCGGAGGTGGAGGAGATGGCGGCCAAGGACGTGGACACCACCACTGCAGGTCAGAGCTGGGTGTGGGGTAGGGAGAGGGGCCTGGATGCACCCCCAGAAGCCCTCCCACACCAGCAGCTTTCGGATGTGGTTTGGGTGCAGGGGGTGGTGCAAGTGGGAGGGTGGCCACATTTTAGCTGCAAGGGTCCTGGGTTGAGGCAGGACTCAGCACTCTCCTGATCTAATTCGGTATCTGCGACCTCAAACATTTACCCCAGCCAGTTTAGGGGTTAGTACCAAACCCTGCTCATGGCTGGGGAGGAGCAGGCAAGAGCATCAGTGCTTCCTGCTCTTCCCGTCAGTGAACCAGCACCATGGCATCCCCAGCTTCGTGCCTGGCAGAGCACTGCCCTGCTCCCCTCCACCCCCATCTCCCTCTGGGCATCCCCCAGGCCTGACATCCTGGGCAAATCTGCAGGAGCAATTAAGGAAAATGAAAAGCTAATGAAGAGAGAGCAATGTAGGGCAGGAGAGCCCCTGCAGCGGTGCCTGATGGAGGCCAGGGCTGGCAGGAGGAGATAAGTGCATCATTAGGAACCAGCAGGTTAATAAGTGACCCCAGCACACAGTAATGAGGCTTTCCTCCTCCCACCCTTAGATAAAAGCCCTGTGAGGATGAGGGCAGAAAGGTTTACAATCAGATTGTTACTTGCACCGTGTGCTTGCTGGGTCAGGCCTGCTGACAGAGGGGTCTGGACCAGGCTCCGGAGGTGTCAGCCAGGGGGTTTTGCTGGGATGGGTCCTGAGCGGTTCCTCACGCCTGGAGGAAAGGGCTGTTCCTGTCAGAACTAAACTGATGATGGTGCAGGATTACTCTGTGTGCTTAGCAAAGAAGAGCCAAGTTTCTCCCCCACCAACAGCAGAACAAATGGTCCAACCTGTCCCACGCCAGGGGGGACACAGCTCCTCTGCCACCCATCCTAACAAAGGCTGGGAAGAGCCCAGGCACAGGGTGAGGGAATCCAGCCATGGGCATTCTGGGGGAGAGCAGAGGCAGCTGGAGCCCCCCCACAGCTGCAATTTTTAATTGGGATTTCACCTGGTACCTGAGGAGGAGACAGGGCTACCTCCATCCTCACCGTGTCCACTCTGTCTGCTCAGGGAGGGGATGCCACGGGTGGTCCCAGCTCGTTGCACACAGAGACAAAGAGATGGCTCCTGCCAGAGCCTCAGCCAGGGAGGTGGATGCTCTGCTCTTCTCTTCAGCTCTTTCTCCAGCCAGGATCAGAGAGATGTGAAGCACTTGGGGAGAGCAGCGACTCTAAAAACAGCTTCTGTTGAACAGAGGGAAGGGCAAGAGCCAAGCGCAGTGGTTGCGGCACACGGTGGGCAGGGCCACGTGGCAGCTCCCTGCCGGAGCCCAAGGTCACATCCACTCGGCCTCAAATCCTCCCCCTTGCATGCAGAAAGCAACTTTCCTCCCCATGACCTGGATCCTGGCTGGGCTGAGAGCTGTGGGAGTGCAAGTCTCCCACACAGGCTGGGGAAGCAGCAGGGTCTGGGCTGCCCAGCACGGGAGCAGCATTGAGCTGGCCTGGGACTGGCACCCTTCGGTCATTTCCAATGGAGGAGCAGTTCCTGATAGGATTCTGAGCTCTGGATCTGGAAATAAGCCCGTTATGCTTTCGTTATCACTTCATTTGTTTCAGCACTCCCGGGTGGGGCCGTGGAAATTCCCCATTTTTTAACCTTTGGGCATTTTCCACAGCTGACCAAGCTCTTCCAAGACAGAAGCTACACCCACAGTCAGGCTGTCTGCTCTGCAGACTACACAGCCCACAGTTGGCTTACCTGGTAAAATCTCACTCCTGCAGCCCTTTCTTTTGGTGGCACCAGGGGCTCTGGCACCAGTCTCACCCTGAGCTGGTGGCCCTGGGATGCTGTGAGGCTGGGGCCACACTTTCCCATCTCATCTGCAAACTGCCAGGAATGCATGTGAGTGATGCAGCCTGTGACCCAGCACCCCAAAAAGACACAGAACTCTTGGTGTAAGGGGTATTGACCATGAGTGCCCTCCACCAGGGTCACCCTTGTCACCAGGCTCAAGCTGGTGAAGGTCCCCTTGCTGAGCAGCATCTGCCTGCCCAGGGTGGTGAGGCATTGGCGTGGAAAACACGACATCTGTGCAAAAATAAAGGGACTTCAGGCTTGCAGCTCCCTCGGAGAAAAGCAGAGGGATGCTCAAATCATCCCCAGGGCAATACCTGCAGGCCCTTCCCCACACAGGGCATCGCTGGAGCAGCAGGACTGGGAGGACTGGGACCACTGGGGTCACGCAGGTGCATCACTGCCTGCTGGGCTGGGGGAAAGGCTCCACATCCATCCGTGACCCGTTAGCAAATAGCTTAAGAGTTTTATCTGCTCAGTTACCCATTATCCTAATTAGTTTATTAGCTGCTTCCCACTGGGGAGGACGGTGCTGGTGCCTCATGCCACTAATTAGCAGCACAGGTAGAGCATCTCTGCAGCAAACGAGGCAGCCCCTCTCTCCCTGCTCCTTTTGGGGGGCATCGAGGCAGCAGTTATGGAGATGTAGGGAAAACACGCACAAAGTGGAGGGAGGTGCAGCACTTGGCATCTCAGTGGCATTCACTTTCCAAAGTACCCCCGTTTGGTACCAGGCCCTGTCCTAACTGGAGCTTTCCCAAGAGGCTGGAGGCTGAGCTGCACACGCAGCTCCAGAAACTCGGGATTTAAGCCTATTATTCTAAAAGATGCTCTGGCAAGTGCCTTTGAGGATCTGGCTTTGATGTACCTTAGCACAACTGCATCCAGGGAAGATTCCCTGCAGAGTCTGCGGAGCAATTACATTAGCAAGGACTAGCCTGGTGTTAGTCCCTCCTGGGTACATTCAAAGCATTTCTTCTTTCCTGGGGCCCACGGAGTTATTTGTTGATTTATTTCTCAGCCAGGAAAAGCGAACTTCTTTCCTCAGCTGAAAAAGAGGCAGATCCCAGCCAAGATCCCAGGCACCACAACTAGCAGCTTTTCCCCTGGGATGCAGGATGGGTTTAGAGGCAGCAGACGGGCGGGGTCTGGAAGGTGCTGCCCAAGGGGTGCCCCGCTCTCCCTATGGATGTGATCCAGCCCCGTGTTAGGATCTGATTGGTGAGAGATGCCTCTGCCTGAATTGAGGTGCAAACGAGACAAATGCCAAAGTAAATAATACAGATTGTATTAACAGTGAATGTGAGGTAGAGAGAGAGAAAGAAGGAGAAAAGAGGGGGGACAGAGACAGAACTCTTATTTTGAGTCAGTGGTTTCTTGGCTTGGTGGTTGTGTTTCTCCCCCTGCCAGAATTACCTCTTACCCAGTCGGAGCTGATTCAGCACAGTTGCAGAGTTGCTTCTATTAGTTTCTTTATCTTGGGAGTTCTGCCAAATGTCCTTGTGGCCTGTAAATTCTGTATTCTTTGTGCCCACTATCAGTGGTACATCCTTTTTCCCAAGCCTTGTTAACCTCCCCCTAGGCCTGAGATCATTGGAGCTTGTCCAGCCCCTAAACTTTAACAAAGTCCTACCACCCCAGCAATAGCACCACCTTTATACAGTCCAAGTCCTGGGTATCCAGGGAGGAATGTGATATTTGGAGGTGCTCCTTAACTCCTTACACCCTGTTCCCATCCCAGTCTCCATGTGCATTCAGCAGCCACTGCCTCTGCCCTGGTCGTGCTGCACTGGAGATGTTCAGGCCGAGTTTTGGGTGGGATAACCTGCACATGCCTGGGAGGACAAAACAGTACCACAGGACTCAAAAAACCTAACCCAGTTTTATGGAGGGACTTTGTTACGCTCAGGAAAAGAGCCGTGTTTATCTTTCCAGTGCAGCCCCGGGGTTAGTGGGAGCCTGTGACGGGGGCTCTATCGGCAGTGAAAAAGCAGCTTTTTCCTACACAAAATAAATACAGAAGCTTCCTTTCCCCTCGATAAGGGGCTGGTGATGGCCTGTCTCTGCAGGCAGAGGGACCCCAGTCTGTCCCACTGAGCTGCAGCAATAGCTGCTCCCCAGAATCCGGCCCCTCTCCTCCCTGCTCCCACAGGCTGCTCTGGGATCTGCACTGCCCCAGCTGTCCTTCATCCCTTTGGCCTGTTTCCATGCTGTGGGTTGGGGACGGGGCTCCTGGGGGGAGCTGAGGTGTCCTGCAGACACGTTTGGGGTGGCCTTTGGCATCCCCAGCAGCGTGGCTTGGGTGGGCTTGTGTTTCTCCCTGGATTTCACATCCGTGCCATGGCCGGGCCGGGGCCGGGAGCGGGGCCGATTGCCTTTTTAAGAAGGACACGGGGCACGGGACCGCTTGGGGTGGCTTGACTGTGCCTTGCCCTAATCCCAAGGCATGTAAACAGCAGGGGCTATTTTCTCCCTGTCCCACCCCCCTCTCCATCTCCATCTCTTTGATTTTCCCAGCAAAGGAGTGCTCCATTTAAAACAAACAAACAAAAAAATGTATTTCAGAACCGGCAGCCCATTCCTCACCAAATAAGGCAGATGATTTTTTTTTTTTTTGGGTCTGAGCTTGTGAGTGTCCCTTTAAGCAGCCCTGGGCACCAGGCTCTGTGCTTTGCCGTCCCCAAATCCCGCCGGCTGTCCCCAAATCTCGCTGTCCAGAGCCTGCTCCCTGGTCGGCCGAGCCGGGAGCGGGGCTCTGGCTCTGGGGCTGCACCGACAACGCTGCACTGCTGCTCCTGCAAGCAAATCCTTTAGGTTTTTTACCTCTCTTCGTCCTCCCCGAATGCCAGTGACCTGCTCCCAGGAGACTGCCCAGCTGAGGTACGAGCATCGCCCTTCGGACACACAACTTCCTATTTCTCCTGCAGAGCTCAAGCCACGCTTGCAGCACGGAGGGACCCAGGGGGACTCCCCGGGGCTGGGGATGCCTTGTGAGGGGCTGCTTTTGCAGCTCGGCCAGGCCTCTTCATTCACTCCGGCTCCTGTTTGTCTCACGGACAGACAGCTCTGCACGAATTGATGCTTGGGAGAAGTTAATTACAGCTTGTTCCTGCTGCAGCCGGGCTCCACTGCAGCTCCCATGCCTGGCTGATGCTCCGGGGAATCGGGAGGGGTCCCTGCGGTTCCCACTTGCTGCTGGCCACTGAGTGCCGAAGGGCTGAAAGCACAATCCGGGCTCTTTTTTTTTCCCTTTTTAGCAAAGATTGAGTGAAATTTCTTTTTAGCAGGGATCTCCTCTCCCCCCAGCCCTGCAGTGTGGCCAGGGCAGGTGGGGGGTACTGTGGACCGGCTGCTCTCCATTCAGTGAGGTTTGGGGGCCAGGGAGGGCTGGGACACCCCCTTTTTAGCGGTGGCATTAGGACACTAAACTCTCCGCGCCGGTGTCTTGGCGTCACCTTTCGGGGAGGGCAAAGGACCAGGCACATCAAGCCAGGGTGGGTGCGCAGCGCCGGGAGGGTTCCAGCTGCTCCATCCCCGCTCCGAGCTGCAGCATCCCCACAGCCGCGGGGTGCTGCGGCGGGGCGGGGGGTGGTCCCGGGGGGGCTGCAGGGGGCTGAACGCCGCTCTGTCTCCCCCCCATCCCCGCAGGCATCAACGCCCAAGCGCGGAAGCTGCAGCGGCACCGGGCGCGGGGGGCCCGGCGGGCGGCGGGGGCTGAGCGGCGCGGGCCC
>VXAZ01009653.1:137940-217722 GCA_013399875.1 Gymnorhina tibicen
CCTCCTGCGCACCCCCGGCACCCCCCGCTTCCCTCCCACCCCCCCACCCCCCAGAGCCCCGGGGAGCGGGGCTGCTTGCATGGCCGGAGCTGCTGGGGTCGAGGGGGGTGGCGGTGGTGGTGCGGATGAGCATCCTTTAGGAAACGGGCTTGGGACTCGCAGCCTTGTCCCCAAGTATGTCCCCAGTCTGTCCCCGAGCGCGGGGCACACGGAGGCAGGACCCGTGTCCCCCTGCAGTGCCCAGAGGGATGGAAGGTGATCCCCGAGCAGCATCCCTGCCCCGGCCCAAGGAAGCCCTGATTGTACGGGGGTGGCTGAGCCGCCCCGTCCCCTGTCCGGCAAATGGAATCAGAGGCTGCAAGGAGAACAGTGCGTCTGCTGGAGGCACTTGGAGAACTGCAAAGGACAGGGACGGCTCTTGCAGTTAATGGCTACTTTGTGCCCGTTGAGTACCGGCTGTCCAAGCCTTTTGGCAGGGTGACACCGGCACTGCAGCCATCTCGTTAGTGCTGCTGGGGAAACTGAGGCACGGGGTGGCCCCTGAGCTGCACCGGGGTATGCGGGCAGACTGTGGGGAAAGACAGGGCCGGGGGTGGATGCTCTGACCGGGGTGCCACTGTCCCCACCCGGGCAGGGGGTGCGGGCATCACTGCAGTCTGGGGGGAGAAGGTGGGAAGGAAAAGCAGCTGTGGAAGGGATGAGGGGGAGAGGTGGAAGGAGGGTTCCTTCTGCCCAAAGCAGCCCCATTTAGTGCATGCCCAAAGTCATTGTGCCCATTTATTGGCGTGCCCAAGGCAGGGATCGCTGCTGTCCTGCTTGGCAGCGAGGAGAGTAAAAAAAAGAAATGTTTTTACCATGCAAAGGTGCATGGGGGACAGCTGGGGACAGCGAGGGGACAGCTGGGGACAGCGGGAGGCTGCAGCACTCACTGCATGGCAGGGAGGAGGGTCCCTTCTCCCCCCTCCCCGGTTCATGCTGCGTCTCCTCGCTTGGCAGGACAGCTTGGTTTACCTGCTGAACCGCGAGCAGCACACGGTGGGCCAGAGGACGCAGGCGAGCAAGCCCAGCATCAGCCTGTCAGCCCCCGACATCCTGCCCCTGCACTGCACCATCAGGAAGCTCCGACCTTCCCGGCACCGCTCAGAGGAGAAGCTGGTGCTGGAGCCCATCGCCGGCGCCGGCATCTCCGTCAACTTCGCCGAGGTGGCCCGGACGGTGGTGCTGCGGCACGGGGACCTGCTCTCCCTCGGGCTCTACTACCTGCTCCTCTACAAGGACCCCATGAAGGCGCAGCCGCTGCCGGCGCAGACCCTGCTGAGGCTGCGAGCCCTGCACCCCGAGGGTCCCCACGTGTGCGGGGCGTGTGGCAGCCTGCTGAAGGAGAAGGACCCTGCTGCCAAAAAGCGGGGCCCCTCGCCCGCCGGCGGCCCCAGGACGCCCCGCAGGAAGCTGCAGCTGGAGTTCGAGCCGGCGGCCGAGGACGTGCTCCTGCGGCGCATCATGACCCTGATCGAGCCCGGGGGGGACGACCACAAGCTGACGCCCGCCTTCCTGCTCTGCCTCTGCATCCAGCACTCGGCCACCAACTTTGAGCCGGGAGACTTCGGGCAGCTGCTGCTCAAAGCGGCCAAAATGATCCAGAGGACGGTGTGGGTCAGTCAGCGGTGGGAGGGGGTGTTTGTGGGGTGGGGGTGTTGCTGGACCCCTTTCTGGGGGCTTCCCAGCCTGGTCCCCGGTGGCAGCGAGTGCCGGTGGGGACGATGCTCGTGCCACCCCATCCCATTGGTTTTCACTGTGCTCTCCCTTCTCTCCCTGCTCAGGAGCGGACGCGGGAGCTGGCTGAAAAGCAATCCCAGCAGTAAGTGTGACCCTCCTTGTTTTGCCTCAGAACGGGGAGAATTCAACCCAGTTCTTCCTCCATGAGTGAGGGGAGTCCGTGGCTGGTAAAACCACCCTCCCAGCCTGTCAGCAGTGATGCACGATGAGTTTTCCTGCTAAATCCCACGCATTCTGCTCTCTGGCCCTTTAACCATGGTGCCTGCATGGAATGTGCGGGTCTGGAAAAGCAGGCGAGCTCGGGAGGGAATAGGGCCTGCAGCAGATCCAAGACCTGGCCAAGGCTTCGCACTTGTGGCTTCATCCCTGAGGGATGTAGTAGGAACTTCCCTTATGTGTGATCCTGGCCTTCTTCATGCTGGAGACCCCTCAGAGCAGCTGAGATGGAGCTGGCATTGCATGTGTCCATCCAGGGGTGGTGGCACAGGGTGTCCCAGTGCTGGGAGCACCATTCTGGGGCAATCACAGTGCTGCAAGGAGCTGTCTTCCCAGCCATGTCCAAAATCCCATCTCTAAACCAGTATCTGGAGGAACTGTTGGTGCTTGCTGTGAGCTCTCCTTTAGGATAAACTTCAAGGGTGCTTCCCAGGCCTTTCCTATAGCAGGAAAAAGCAGTTTAGCAGTTGAGAAATTTCCCAGATGTTTTTTATTTTGTTTTATTTTGAGCAGCCCAGGGTGGATGAGCTGGGTTTGACTGTCCAAGAGCTGGCAGGAGCAGCACATACCCCTAGGGAAGGGCTGCTCTTCAGCCACAAGTACTTCAAGCAGTTCAGCTGTATGAGGGGAAGTCTCGCCCAAAAGTGGCACCCCACAAAGAGCAGGTCGCCTTGGCTGGCCTGGTCCCCACAGGGTCCCCTTTGCCACCCCACAGAGCAGGAACCACTGAATTTTTCCTTGTAAAGGGTCTTTCTAAGGGGAGTGCTGGGCTTGGGGGTGGCGGGACGTGAAAGCTCTCTGGCACTGCCCCAGACTGGCAGTTTTCTCCCCAAAAGCCTGAGTGGGGATGCTGAGGAGCAGCAGGTGTAACATCTGCTGTGTCTCCCCAGCCAGGACCCTGCCAGCCTGTCCCGCTTCACCATCACGGACCTTCTCCCAGACCTGCAGCACATCATCTTCTGGATGGCCAATGCCATCGAGATCCTCTACTTTGTCCAGCAGAAATCACCCACCTACATCCAGAGCATGGAGGAAGAGCTGGACATCAAAGGTAAGTCTGGATGCAGCATCCTGCATTTTTCCAGCTGGAGCAACCCTGCTCTGCTAATCCCCAGTCACAGGCGGTGGTCGGTGCCCTCGAGATGCTCCGTTAACCCTCCGTAATCCTCATCAGCAGGGACATCTCTGAGGTATGGGCTGGGGAAATCTGTGGGAGGAGCAGCCTCACACCCTGCCGTGGTGCTGCCCAGCTCCAGAGCCAGGTTGTGTTGTGTTCACACATGAGCATCCCCTGCCGCTGCAGCAGCTTGTGGTTAATGCCCTGGGGGGGCTTTTTTCACCCTTGGCTGCTGTGGGGGCACCTGCATTTGCAGGCAGCCCTGCAGAACTGCTCACTGCTGAGCCTGTGCTAATGCCAGCAAAACGAAAACAAAAAAGATAAAAAGGTGTTAAACCAGCCTCAGAAACTTTCTGGTCTATGCAGAAAGTTAAAATGTTTGTAGGCCAGGCAGGTGCTGGAAGGAGGGTGCAGGCCCGAGCTGCCGGCAGGGATGGGAGCTGTGGGGGATGGCGGGTGGGAGCTCCCTGGGGCCAGAGGAGCCTCTGCCCAGTTGAGGGATTCCGTGGTGGTGATACAAACCTGGAAATTCTAATAACCCACACCCTGGGAATTCGGGGGCCTTGCTTGCTGCAGCTTTGTCCCCCCCATCCTCCTCTCCTCCCCGCAGGCTCCAAGGAGTCTCTGTTCTCCTCGACCATCACGGCCAGCGAGGAGGCGATGACGGTGCTGGAGGAGGTGATCATGTACACCTTCCAGCAGTGCGTCTACTACATCTCCAAGGTACAGCGTCACACGGGGCCGGCACGAGCATCCCCAGGGCTGCGCGGGAGGGGTTTTTATAAAGCTTTTACTCCTTGGCAGTTGCACCGCGCTGAGGTGTTTTCCTTCGGGCTGAAGTGCCCCGATTTTTGGTCGCAGCCCAGGAAAAGTATTGAATTACTGCGGCGCGTTTCCTTGTCTGCAGTGCAGCGGCTCGGGGGAGGTGTTTGGGGAGGGCTGCTCGGCCCCGGCCAGCGCGGCATAATGGTGTGATTCAGGGCGTGATGGAAAGGGGCCCCTGGCCTGCCGCCGTTGGACCGCGAGAGCCGGGCGGCAGCGGCAGCGGGAACAGAGCGGGCAGTGTGAGGCACAGAAAGGCTGCCCTGTGCAGGACGGCTCCTGGCCACTGGCACCGGCCCGCGGGGACACAGGGGCTGCTCCTGCCCCGCTCCAGAGCGGCACCTTCCTCGCCTGCACCCTCCTCCCCAGCACGCTCCCCGTCCCTTAGCCCTGCAGGAGTGCGTGCGAGGCACTGCTCTCCCATTTAAGCAATAGGGAAAATCATCCCCACCGATCCTGGCTTTTCCTTCACCCTCGTGCCCAACTGATTGGCTGCTGCCCCGATTCACAACAGATTTTGCAGATTTTAGCTGCCGTCACACACCATCACTTCCAAATGCTAAAAGCGGCCAACACGTTAATTTTTACAATTTTTTAAACTTCTGCACAACACTGGAGCCCATGGAGGCATGGGGTGAGTAGGAGCAGCCCCTTGCTGCAGCAGCACTGGCAGGGTTTGCTTGGCTTGCGGAGGTGAAGGGAAGGTTTGGCTCATGCAAAAATAGAAAAACCCAGCAAACTGAGTCTGCTGTGAACTTGCTGCTCTCCCTGCAGTGTCTGTACGTGTCGCTCCCTGCCCTGCTGGAGTGCAACCCCTTCCAGAGTGAGTGCCGGGAGAGCTGGCGGGGGACCCCGCCGCTGCCCGAGGAGCTCCGCAGGGTCGTGCTCATCTACCAGGCTGTGCTGGACCTGCTCCACCAGTACGAAGTGCACCCCGAGATCACCTCCCAGATGTTTGCCTACCTCTTCTTCTTCTCCAACACCCTGCTCTTCAACCAGCTCCTGGATAAGGGTCAGTCCTCCTTGAATTGGGTAATACATAGGGGACTGACTTACTGGGATGCCCTCCAGTCCATCCCAGTGCCACCTTGGGGGGTACAGGAAGGAGGGGGCTGGAGATGGGCAGGTCTCAGCACTGGTACAGGGAGGCCAAGCACAGACCCAGCTGCTGGCACCAGGGTCCCCACTCCCAGGAGAGGCTAAACTCCACAAGGATCCCATCCGTATTCCACTGCCTCTTCGAGCCTGAGCAGAGGAGGCTGAGGGCAGTTAATAGGGGCAGCTCATTAATAAACTATGGCAGCTTGAGGTGCTCATTAGCCCTCATTAACACAGCTGCCCCATTGTCAGTGCCAGGCAAGGTGCAGCCACCACCAGGAATTACAGCCACAGGATGCTGGGGACATCAACCTGGGGCAGGGGCTGGGGGACTGAGGGGCTGTTTCCTGACTTGGCTGATGGATGCTTTGCCTCCTCAGGCTCCTCTCTCGGCTGCTTCCACTGGTCTCAGGGGGTGAAGCTGCGGGCCAGCATGCGGCTGCTCCTGGAATGGCTGCGCGGCGCCGGCTTCGAGCAGCTTGCCCAGCAGTTCTTCGCCAAACTCGCCAGCGTGGCCAACCTGCTGGCCATGCCCGGCTCCCAGCTGGTGCAGGTGAGGGATGCCCAGCCTGGGGCTCGTGGCATTGGGATAGGCACGGGCAGGAGAGCGCCTGCTCGGTGTCTGGGGGGGTCCCTACACTGATGTGTCCCTTTTCCAACCTGCCACCAGCCGCCCTTTCCCAAGGTCTGTGGGCGGGCAGTACCCAGGAGAGGATGTTCTGGCTCTCTCCGTCTTGCCCGACCTCTCCCTCCTGTGCCCCTTGCAAGCTCCTGCTCCTCAGAGGAAGCAGTTTCTCACCTCTGCAGCTGGCCTCATGTGTCCTCCCCCAGATGACCTGGCCGTCCCTGCGAGCCGAGTTCCCGGCGCTGAGCCCCGCGCAGCTGCACCGGGTGCTGAGCCAGTGCCAGGCAGTGATGGACGTGGGCTGCATCTCGGCGTGGCAGCCCAGCGAGGAGGAGAGCCCGGCCGCCTTCCAGCCTGGTGAGTCCTGCTCCAGTCACATACAAACCAAACAAACCCTTCCCTTTCCCGGGTGTCCTGTAGTGACTGCAGTGATTGGGTATAACCACAGCCCCAAAATTCAGATACTGCAAAGCGTGCAAAGTGCGTTCAGATGGGGCATGAGGCTTCTTCTGCCAAGTGAGGGATGCTGCTGGCTCAAGCTCGCTAAGTCCCTGATCCCAGCTGGGAGACTGCACATGGCTGAGAGCCAGGAGGCAGGAGCAGGGTGCAGCTTGGGCTGGTGCTAACCTCCATCCTTCTGCCTTTCAGATGAGATGCTGGAGTCCTTTGACAACCACCCACCCATCATCCTGCCCAGTGGGGGCTTCAAAGTGGACCTGGAGGTGGAGACGTTGGATGACAACATCTACAAACACCTCCTTTACATTCGCCACTTCCTCTGGAGCCTGCAGAGCAAGAGCCCCCACACCAGCGAGGGGCCAGGCTCAGCACCCCCAAAGGTAGCCTGTATCCCATGGGGGGGTTGTTCCTCTCCTGGGTGGGCAGGAGGGTCTTGGGTCCCTCTGGAGACCCCTCCAAGCCCAGTGCCAAGGGCTTGCTGCCCTCGCCTGCAGCCTGGAGCTGTGGCAGTGCCCTTGGGGAGAGCTGCTGGAAGGATTAGTGCTGCTAATCCCCCAGCATGGGGGGCGCGGGAAGGTGAGCTGGAAGGACAGGCTCTTCCCAGCAATCTCGTTAGCAGGGAGGAGGGAGGAAGGGGAGATGCCTGTGGGCAGCTCTCCCCTTCTCCCCGTGTGTTCCCTGTCCTCCCTGCGCTGCACCCTGCCAGTCCCCAGCAGCCAGGCTTGCACAGAAGCACTAATTAGCTAATGCCTGTAAAGCACAGGGAGGGTGAGACGTGCTGTGGGTGCTAAGCTCAACTGCCATGTGGAGGATGTCCCTCCAGCAGGTCCCCTTCTCCTCTCCCGTCCTGTCCCCATCCCCTGCAGCACCCACAGGCACTGCTGCCTCCTACTGTCACCCTGAAGCCACACTGCCTCGTGGCACAGGAGGATCTGTGCTACCCCAGTGTCCCCTTCCAATGGGATCCCCCAGCAGGGACATGACCAGGAGTCCCCTCCTGGCTGGCTGTAAACATCCCCAGCACGGCCCTGGCCACCAAACTGGGGTGTGGAAGCTGTGCTGGGAAGCCAGGACAAGCCTGGCAGTGTCTGAATTGCCAAGGCTTTGGATGGATCTGGCAGCCAGGAAAGCCACAGGGTGGTGGGATACAGGTAGGGAGTGAAAAGCACACGCAGGGGGTCCCACAGCATTTTCCTCCTTCTTAAGAAAGAGGCATGCACGACGCCGGAGGTGCTGGAGGTGAGCGAGGGCCCGGCTGGTACCCTGGGGAGCACCGCTGCCCAGGAGGATTACTGCTCCCTGGGGGGCTGTGCTGAGCCAGAGGGGAACCCCCAGCTCTGCCTGGCCACCAACGCCTGCCCCTGCGAGCCCCCAGCCGGCGAGCCCCAGCTCCAGGAGAAGCTCAAGCAGCTGCAGCTGGGCAGGAGTCCGGTCCCCAAGGCCGGCACGGCGCCCACAGACTCTTCCTGCCTGCTGACACCACCCACCACCCCCCTGAACTTCGACTCCGGGAGCCCGGAGTCCCCGCAGGGCACCGGCAAAGGGCTGCAGGACCCCCGCAGGAACGGGATGAACGGCACCAAAGGCAGCACCCCCGAAGGTACCGAGTGCTGGCGCTGCCCCGGGGCTGTGAGGCTGGGTTTGGGCGGTGCCAGAGCCGTAAGCCGCTCTCTCCGCTGCCAGGCTGCTCGCCGACCCCCTATGACTACCCCACGCCGGAGTCTTCCAGCCGCAGCTCTGCCACCGACGACTTCTGCTACGTCTTCGTGGTGGAGCTGGAGAGGGGACCCATCGGGCTGGGGATGGGGCTGATCGACGGCGTGGTGAGTTCTCGGCTCGTGCCCCTCACGCTGCTGGGGTGGGACGTGTGGGACGTGGTTTACAGCCCAAGAAAAGCCAGCAAAGAAGCCGGTGGCTTCCCACGGGAGCTAGGCTGCTTCTCCTGGGGCCGAGGAGGCAGAGAGGGATCTCTCGGTGGATCTCTGCTCGTAGGTCGCTGTGCTGTGCCTGCAAAGTCCACAGCTGTCCTGCAGCTGGAGAGAGCAAACAGGCTCAGCTCTCTTGTGGAAGGAAAATGACTCAGCCGAGGCCTTTCCTCCACCCTTCAGCGGTGGCAGGGGAAGTGGAGAGGAGCAGGGAGGCTCACAGGGTGTCAAAACAGCTCCTCCTTTGCATAAGGAGGAATCTGGCATTATGGGGTGGACAATTTTTCTAAATGGCCTTTCAAGCTACGCTGTTGGTCATTAGGAAACAGAGCATCACCAAGCCCTGGGACAGCGTGAGCAGAGCTCCCATCCCAACACGGCTGCAGGTTAATGATGCTTTACTTTTAATTAAATTGAACAAGAGCAGATTGCCCCCACCTCTCCTTTCTGTGTATAAACTGATATAAAACTAAAGGACCGCATTTCCTGTTACTGTTAGCACCATCCCCATCATGTTCCCAGGCATCTCCAAGGTCCCGTTTGCCATCAGGCTTGGTTATGAGCCCTGGCGGAGAGTTACCCTGCCTGGGGAGCTCAGCCCTTTGGGACCACAAATCTTTGTGTCCCTTTTTTCCCTCCTTTCCCTGCCAACAGCACACCCCTCTCTGCTCCCCGGGGATCTACATCCGCACCCTGATCGAGGACAGCCCCGCGGCTGCCGACGGCAGGCTCTCCATCGGGGACCGCATCCTGGCTGTCAACGGCACCAGCCTCATCGGGGCGGACTACCAGAGGTGAGTCTCACCTCTCCAGAGGGCCTGGGGTGGTACCAGCACTGGGGGAGTTACTGTCAGGTCCAGGTTTCCAGCTGTTTTGCTGCAAGAGCTGCCAGTGCCGCAGTCCTGAGGATGCTGCAGTACGAGCAAGCTGCAGGGAGAGGAGTGACCTGCACAGAGACACCAGAGAGGGGGAAAGGCCATGGGTTTGGAAGAGGGATTATAGAGCAACAACTGGGGAGCATATACGGGAAATAAATGAGAGCTCCAGAGGTGCATCTCAGCAATGCAGAGTTGCTCCAGCCCCATCCCACCCCAGGTTTCCTCTCAAAGGTGGTGGGATGGGGCAGCTTAGAGGCAGAATCCAGGTGCCCATAGCACAGAGCAGCTTTGGGCTTGTTTGCCCTCGTCCTGGCACCACTAAGCTGGAGGCCAAGCCCTCCACAAAGCTACAAGCAGGAGAGAAACAGCCCCTGCTTGTAACCCTGAGCAGGCACAGGGCAGAGGGGCAGGTGATTGGCAAAGGGGGCGTGTTTTGTGAATGTCCATGACTTGGCAGGCTCCCGAGGGGCTGCCAGCCTGGGGGAGCCAGAACTCACCTCTCTCCCTGTTGCTGCTCCCTGCAGTGCCGTGGACCTCATCCGCTCCGGAGGGAAGAAGCTGCGGTTTCTGGTTGCCAAGTCGGACATTGAAATAGCCAAAAAAATCAGTTCCAGCTCCTCTTCCTCTTAGTCCTTGTGGTACAAGGATCCTTCTGCAGCAGCTTATGGCTACAGCTCTGGTTAAGGCTGACCTCAGGGAGCCCGGAGTGCAAGAGGGAGCACCAGGACTCCACAACAGCCCTCGATGTGCTTTTGGACACTTTGCCCCTGCACTGCAGCAGATGAAAGGACACGCAAGGATGGTGCACGCTTCTCCCACAGCACTGGCTGGGAGCATCACTCCTGATCCATTGCCCAGCCTCACCTTATACCCGGTGTTGTCCTTCTCAGGAGCTTTCCTGTTCCTTCGTCCCCTCTGGCAGGGGGAGGG
This sequence comes from Gymnorhina tibicen, assembly GCA_013399875.1. NCBI lineage: Eukaryota > Metazoa > Chordata > Aves > Passeriformes > Artamidae > Gymnorhina > Gymnorhina tibicen. The sequence goes on from VXAZ01009653.1 coordinate 147,787, forward strand.
AAGGGGATGCTCCCACCATGGGGACTTGCAGGCAGGCTCTTCTGTCCCTCTAGGCTGGCAGCCCTGTGTGATATTTCATGCTGGCAGGCAGAAGGCTTGAAATACCTTGGGTTTTGAAGACGAACACGTGGGGCAGGCCTGGGCTTCACTGTGGCAGTGGCCACCTGAGGTGCTGGCACGTCAGGCTGGAAAAGTGTGCCCAGCTCTGGGGGTGGTGAAGGCAGCACAAGCACCCAGGAGTGGGATTCCACGCAGGATGCATCGCCAGGAGTTAATTCCCCTGGTGCCATACACTACTAGCTCAGGTGCCTTTCTGCCGCTGGGCTCCAGCCCTGCCTCGGGATGGGAAGCAGCTACAGCAAAGGGCTGACACCACCAGCAGTTCCTGTGAGTCCCGGGGAGAGCTCCCTGCAGAGAAGGACTCCCTTGCCCTTGCTCCCCAGATTTACTGCTCGGCTCTGGCACCAGGATCCCGGCTGAAGGCCCCCAGGACTGATGGCAGAAATGTCCCCACAGAGGATTGGTGCCACCAAGAACCTTAGTGAGCCCAGCAGCACACGGCACTGCCACCAGCCCAGGCAGACAGCTTGGCACCATGTCCTGGTCCTCTCCTTCCAGCTTTGCCAGCCCATTGCAAGGCCACCCTGTCTTGTGCCCTGCTCAGAGCATCTCCCAAGCGTGTGCTGCTGAAATGCTGACAGGTGATGATGGACAGCAGAGACTCCCTCTGGGAGGACAGTTTTGAATACCCCAGGAACTGCTCTGCTACCTGCTGCCGACCACGGTGTCAGCTCAGCCGAGGGTTCAGCTCCATCGTGTGGCTGCCCGGGCCCCCGCACACCCGGCCGCCTGCCCGCCGAGTCCTCCCTCCGCTTTTAGCACCATTAACGGGATAAACCCGACCTGATTTCCACATATAGACAGATACTGAGACCTAGTTTAGCCGAACCCTATTAAAACAGCCTGCAGCAAAGCCCTCCATCACACCCTGCACGGTCCAGGCTCTGGCAGCAGATCAGATGCTCACATGGCATCTCACAACAACAGTGCTCCGAGGATTGTGATGCTAAAACAGGGCTGGCTGTAATTATGCCTCACTGCTGCAGTTTTGGTTCCTGTGCTTAGTCTTGCACGTCGCAGGAGGAGAGAGATGTCAGAACACTCCATGCAAGGGAAATGCTCCACTACTGGATTTCAATGCAGCCTGGCCTGCTTTTCTAGGCAAGATGGACCAGGCACCTTCTCTGAGACACGAGTGCCTTGCTGCTCTGCTGGGCCATGCTCACAGCCCTGGCCCGGGGTGCTGCCAGCAGGGACTGGGAGCAGTGCATCCTCCTGCTGCTGACTCAGCTCTACCAGGCAGGCGAGCAAAGGCTCAGGGCTCCTGGGGATTCACTTCACTTTCAATCAAGTAGGTATGCTGGCCTGCCATCCTCCACAGAACTTCAAATGGGCTGCCTAAAGCCCCTGGGCAAACTGCATGCACTCCTTACTCCCCTCTGCCCCGGAGCCAGGGCTTGGGGGGAGGCTTGGTTTGCACTAGACAGTGCCGGGGCTGCATCCTGGCACGTTCCAGCAGTACCAGCGCCACCCACTGAGCATCCCCGGAGCTGGAGAACGGCCCCAGAGCTGTGTGTCGCTCACAGTGCAGTCAGGTATCGAAACAGACTATAAATAAACCCTGCTATTTACTAGTGTGCATGAGGGCTGGCTTCTCCCGGGAGGAGCAGCGGGACGGACTGACTTCCCTGTGTGTTAATACTGTACAGCTCGGATGTGTATAAAGCTCTGGTGCAGATACCGAGCACAGCATGGCACCTGTCGGACACGGTGGATGTTAAGAAATGCTCTGTGTCAACAATAAACTGGATCAATAAAGCTCTCTAAGCCCTGCTCTGGCAGCTGTCTCTTGGATCTCTCCGTGCTCGCTCCAGCGGTGAGACAGAAGAGCAGTGAGGGCTCCCAGGTGTGATGGAGTCACTCCTGCTTCCTCCAGCTCACACGGGCCTTTGCTCGATCTGCTGCAAGGAGAGGCAAGAAAAGCAGCACGTGCAGGTGTAGTGAGAGCAAAGGGGAGGGGAAACAAGGCAGAGGGAGGGAGGGAAGTACATCTCCAAAGGCACAGGGTGTGCTGGCAGGGTATTAATGCACGTATTCACTCTCCTGCAACATTCGCACAAATCCACCAGGATTTTCAGTGCATACTCACCAGGAAGGGATAAGACAAGCTTGGGAGATAAAAAAGCAACAGGTACTAGGACACAAACACAAACAGCCTCAGACCAGAAGAGCAGCCTCAGCTGTCCTTATTCCTGTTCTCTGTTTCATTCACAATCATTTGTTCCTCTTTTCCAGTTAAGATCAGGGCCTCAGCCTTGAGTGTCAGCAGTGTCCAGTGAGTTACTCCAGAAACCTCCTGCCCTCACACTGGCACAGAGCCTGGAGCTGGCTCCAGGAGCTGGGTGACCATCCTCAGGGCCAAAGGGAGGGAGTCATTCACCTCCCTCTGAAACCGTGTGCTGGCCACGGGTGGGGTGAACACAAACTGAGCCACGCTGGGCATTTTCAGCAGGTTCATGAGCTCAGTTGCCCGAATAAGGATCTCCTCTAGGTCCTCCTCGCAGTAAAGAGAGGTGACAGCAGGGCTCTGCACAAATGTCCTCATCTTGGACAGGAACATGGACACTCTGCAGGAGAGAAGGACACGGATATCAGCTGGCGGGACCTTTGCACCCAGCCAGGTCACAGCTTAAGTGTATGAACTCCAACAGACTAGTGCAGGTGATGGTGTTAGTCAGCAGATGAATCCCACTCCCCCAAACTGTGCCCCTCCACAGCTCACCTCTGTCCTTTTTCAGGTTCCATCAGTTGCCAGACTCAGTTAGTAATTAACACCAGCAAACCCCTGTTCGGACCCATGAGATCTGCACGTTTCAAGCCCTTTGCTGGTGCTCACCTGGGGATCAAGTCCTGGCTGCGGGCTGCCAGCTTGGTCAAGGTGGCCATGAGGACACTGATGGCACGGGGGGCACAGCTGGGGGTGCTGGCCTGTGGCCGGAGCTGGGTGATCTCAAAGAGCACGGCCTCGAGGGTCTCGAAGAAGCGCGTGATCTGCTCCACTGTGCAGCGCTTGTCGTAGGACACCGACAGGTACTCGCCGACAGCCCACACCTGAGGCCAGGGCAGGAGGGAGCACAGGGAAAGGGAACTGAGTAACTTTGAGGGAATAGAAAATTAGGTTAGCTAATGCTAGGACAGAGGAGGAGAGGGAAGGTGAGCAGCAAAGTGCAGTTGCAGCAGCCCATGGCAGCAGCAGGCAGCCCTGCTCACCATGTGGGTGAAGATGGCTTCCTTGCTCTGGATGTTGCTGACTGCTCCCGAGAACTCCAGGATCTCCGTGGACAGTTCCACCACGAGCGCAGGGCGCAGGCTGCAGAGCATCGCCAGCTGTGAGCCCAGCACCCTGGAGCAGAGAGAAAGGCACAGCTCAGACCAGGGCAAGGTGCTGATGCCCAAAGCCAGGAGGGGCTTGCAGCCACTGGCACAGGGCTGTACCCTCTGGATGTTCCCAGCAGGGGTGAAGGTGCAGCCCCCGTTCTGCACCCTTCAAAGATGTGTCACAACAGGGACTGGGCCATGACTGAAAAGGCTCCTGGGCTGCCCTGGGATGCCAGGAGGAAGGGCTGGGAGCTGGGCTGTGCCTCCTGTCCCATCTCACCTGTACACATCGTCTTTAAATGACGGGATCTCATAGAGCTGGTCACTCCTCTGCAGCAGCAGCACCACCAACTGGTTTATCAGAGACCCATCTGCAAACTGAAAGCCAGCCCTTGTTTCAGCAGTACCAGTGACTTCCAGCAGCCAAACCCCAAACCAACCAGCGCCAGGTGAGACAGCTGGCAGAGAAACTGCCTGATCTGTGAGAGGAGCAGTGCACAAAGCAGGTATCAGGCACACACGGTGCTCTCACCTCTCTCCTTTACAGCTGACTGAGAGCAGAGTGAACCTGACACTGCACCACAGAGCTTTTCTGTTTCTCTGGATGAAGTGGCCAGCTCAGTGCTGGCTCATGCCAGTATCAATCCCACCCTCCCCTCATGCACCCCTCTCTGAAAGCTGCAGCATCTTCACAATTTTGCTTCTACGACTGCTCTTCACATAACAAGGGATCCCCATGGCACAACTGGGAGCCGAACTTCCCCCAGAAGGACCTACCTCTGCCACCACCCTGAAAAAGAGCTCCAGCAAGACAGGGACAGTCTCTGCACACTGCACCACCCTTGGGCTGCCAGCCAGGGATCCCAGAAGCTGCCGAAGTGGAACCAGACTGTGGGCAAAAGAGTTACTGTTGAAGGTTTGTTCCTAGTTGCCCTTCCCTATCCCCCACAAGGCCTTTGAGCGCTGGCAAAGCTGACACAGGGTGAGAAATCCACCTGACGCCAGCTGAGAGCGGCTGTGCCTTTCCCAGTAATCCCAGTGCTGCCTCCCAGAGCTGGATGGCTGAACCACACTCCAGGCAGCCTCCTACCTCTCCGGGGCGTCCTCAGGAGCAGACTTGGTGCGGAGAAGATACTGGAACGTGCTCTTGTAGAGGGGATGGCGAAAGGCCTCCAGACACGTGGCTGGTTTCCCAGCTGGGTCGCTGCCGGCCTTCTCGGAGGCAGGAAGAGCAGCTGCCCTAGCAGGGAACACACAGAATGTGCTGCACTGTGAGAATGGGCCAGGGCAGAGCTGGGATCCTGAACACTGGACAGCAAGTTGGTCTAATCCAGGCTCTCTGGAAGCCAGAGAGCCAACCTGATGAGCTCAGGCCCCCCATATTCAGGCAATAGCTCCAGACTTGCTTCTGTGTCACGCCTGGGAAAGGGAAAAATGGCACTCTGTATCCCTCAGGCATCCAAGCCCACCAACCTCTAGGATGACTCTCTTTTCTAAGCACTGCAGAAAGAGCTGTAATATCAGGAGGACAAGAGCAGAGGTACAGCCAGTTCCAGTCCTACCCCATCTTCCTGGAAGTTCCTAAGGTCTCAGGAAGAAAATTCTGTGTGTCCCCAGGAGAACAAAGCCAAAAACAGGGCTAAGAGCAGGAAAGGAAGAACTGGTATTGCACTTCTGCACATGAGGTGGTAGCTCACGGCAGCCTCAAACATGTGGCAACCATTTGGAGCTGGACAGGGAGAGGGGAATGGCAACAGCTCCCTGAGCCCCAAAAGCAGTCCAGTACTGAAATGTGAGAGCTGGTCACCTTCTCTTCCCATGCACAAGGCATTACTAGGAAAACTGGGCTGACATCTGTGCAGCCCTGCGTTAACCTGACTGCAGCGATGCCTCTCGCTCTGTGACAGCGGAGGCTCAGAAGTGTGTGCTGGGCTTTGGTCAGGGTCAAGATGCTGATTAACAAGTGGGAGGAAGGGAAGGTACATCACCTCAGCTGGATGTCCAGAGCTGCTGTCAAACAGGGCAGGTCAAGCAGCAAATGGAAGATCTCAATGGCCGTGCCTGCATCCAGCAGAAACGGGAGAAGGTCCACAAACTCAGAGATAAGGGGTGGGCTGTTCCACGCCAGGAACTGCAAGGAACAAGAATGAACTGCTGCACCATCCCTGCTACTCCATCACACACCCAGACAACGCCACACTGTGACCAGATGGAACGGGGAAGGGAAAGTCACTTCTGAAAAGCAAAACCAGAGAAGTCTGAGGGTTTGGTCAAAACCCAGGAGCCTGTTTGAAACTCAACACAGCTGGTTCAGTGGCTGGCAAGCTGCAAATTACTAAACTTTTCCAGAAACAAAGTGCTGTGTCCTGTGTTCACTGTGCTTCCCAGCCCTCTGCAGTCCTGCCAACCCAGACTCTCCTCTCCTGGCAGTGCTAAACGCACCCAGAACCCTCCACCCCTTCAAACTCACACTTGTTTTGTAACAGTCCTTCTTGCCTGTGCTCTCCCTAGCACTGCCATGGAGGCACATGGTGGGCTTTGGGGTGCACAAAGGAAGTTCTACGGCACGGAAGGGAATGTGAAGCGGGCTCTCCCCTCTGCTGCTCCAACACGTTGTACCTTGAAGAGATTTGGGAAACTCTGCCTGAATATGCTGGAGGAGTCTGTGAAGAGCTGGCTGTTGTCTTTGCAGAACTGGACAAATTCGAAGGCCAGTGATGGGTTGTGGAAAAGCTGAGATGGGATATCAGTGAAGAGGTGTTTGTAGATGGCATCCGAGTCCACAGCTTCCAGTTTGCCTGGGAGGACACAGCACCTCGCTGAGCACAGCCCACCTGGCAGCCCTGCCAGGGCTCCAGGGGCTTTGGGAGATCTGGGTTATGTTCTCTAAAGAGCATGGGACACCCCAGCTCCTGGGTCTCCTGGGGTGGGATCATCCACACCAGAGCACAGGCGAGGTGGGATTACCAGCTCTGGCAAGCAGCAAACTGCCAGGACAAAAGGCCGTGCTGGAGTGGGCAAGACTGGATCATGGAGGATGGCGTGGGAGCTGAAGACTTACTGTGGTTCAAGAAGAACTGGGCAATGGGCAGCAGTGCCCTGGCATAAGTGGCATCCCCACAGATCCTGCTGTGCAGGATTTTCAGGAAGGAGACAGCGCGGCACACGTAGGAGGAGTCCTGTTTGCAGATGATGTCCATGATTGTCACTGCCTCAATGAGACACTGCAGGAGAGCAGAGTAAGATTGGAGTGGGGGAAGCCACAACTCCCAGAGCTTCAGCCCCACCTCTGTGTGCTTACAGCTTTCTGCAGGTCTCCATCATCTTTCCTCAGGGGTCCTGCCAGAGAAATGAGTCCAAGTTAAGCCTACACAGGAATATGAGGCTGTCAATTTGAGCACTAACCCCGACTTCAGGGCAGGCAGGAACACACACTGATCCTGATTTCAGGCCAATGAGAACCAAGTTTCACAGCCTCCCCTGCAAATCAAGGAGGCAGAACCTAGCTGTTGCCTCCAAATCCCTCCCAAACCCCAGCTCAGGGCTGGTCAGTGACTTGCCCCAGCAGCTGCAGCAGGCCCTATCCCTAGGAGCCGAACTGTGGATTCCAGGGGGTGAGATCCCAGCCCAAACATGCAGTGAACCAGAAATATTTTGGACAACACTACCAAGAGGACTGCCAGGAGGGCTCATGGCAAGACTCACGCCGGTTGCTCTGCTCAATGAGGCGCTGGCAGTACTCGAAGGCTTTCTCCCGCAGACGCTCCCTGGGGGGAAGCAGCCGGCCGGCCGTGGGTGCAGCGGAGACCATGGATGTGACAGACCTGTCCATTCCTGCTCTGTCATCTGCACAACAAACACCACACGTGTCAGCTCGTCACAGGCAGTGTCACCCACGCAGTGGCCCAGCAACAGAAAGGCAGCTGACTGTCCCCGGGTGCAGAGGGAAGAAGAGGAGGCTGAGGGAGAAGGGAATGTTACAAGAACACCAAGGAGATGCTGTCTCCCATCACCCAGGCCTTCTTCCCTAGGAATCCATGAGGCTTTGTCTGAAAACAGGAGACTCACCAAACACGTAATTCCCCAAGGAAGGATCAGTAAGTATCAGTCAGGAGGTTTAGTGATATTCCTTCCCAAACTTTCCCTGCTCCTAGTCCAAGATCTCTGAACTCCTGCCCATATTCCTGTCACTTAGAATGAGAGGATGGTTTAGGCTGGAAGGGACTTAAAGCTCATCTCGTTCCAACGTCTCTGCCACGGGCAGGGACACCTCCCACTATCCCAGGTTGCTCCAAATCCCATCCAACCCGGCCTTGGACACTTCCAGCGATGGGGCAGCCACAGCTTCTCTGGGCACCCTGTGCCAGGGCCTCACCACCCTCACAGAGAATAATTTCTTCCTAATATCTAACCAGTTTGAAAGAGAGGAGACTGCTGGGTTGCTGGTGCAGCCACCTCATACGACATCTGAGAGCACACAGCCCTTTTGGGGCTGCAGACCACAGTGGCCTGCAGACCTTCAATCCATACCTGGGTTAGGGGTGTTCAGCTCCTTGCCCCCATAGCACAGCAGCCAGTTTCTCAGCATGGAGAAGGTCTGCACGTTGAGCCACTGGTCCTGTGTGTAGTGCTGAGCCACTGAGAGCACTGTGAAGAAGTCTGTGGCAACAGCACCATCCACCTCTGTGACAGGAGCAGGCTGAGAGAAAAGATGCAGCAGGTCAGAGCCCCAGGGAAAAGCTAAGTGAGAGGGCAGGGAAAACCCCACTGAGCCCATGGAGATAAGTAGCCCTTGTTTGGGGTCTTGCAGGAGGGCAGGTATTCAGAGAGAGAAAAGCCAACTGTGCTGGATCCTCCTCCCCAGCTGAAACATTCAACTTTGCTACTCTGCCAGTGGTCTTGTTTGCAATCACCTTTTACTCTGAAGTACATGGTCACTAAAAGACACTTCAAACTACTTCAAGGATCAAAGCTCTGACTCTACATCTAAACTCCTATGTCTCAGAGCTGTAAATCCCCCTACTTTGCTTTCCTATGGGTCTTAACCACATATCCCACAAAAAATGCTGAAGAACAGCAGGACTTCTAGGTTACCATTTTCCAAAGAAGATGATTCTGGGAACCCAAACCAGCAGGTAACAGACTAACAAATGCCCCGTGAGGTCACCATGGCAACTCAGCACTCACCTGTTTGGTTCTGGGACTGGAGAAGAAGCCTCCAGAGGGTTGAGCCATTCCTTGCTGAATGCTTGCATACCTCAGCCAGTCAGACAGCTTTTTACTGACAACATTGGTCTGCTCTGTACAAGGAAGGTCACAGGGTCATTCCTAGACTGGGCAGAGAAGCAGCCTCTGCAACACGTCCCTGCCAACCCTCAACTGCTGTGCTTTTTCTCCAGCCTAGATCACTCTCTGATCCAGCAATCCATAAAGAAACTGGCACTCTGAGATCATGTCCTACACTCCTCATCCTACCTCAGTCAGGGAGCGAGTGCTGCAACCAGGACTCTGTACCAGATCACTCAAGAGATACTTGTTCCTTTGTCTCCATCCACAGCTGCTATTAGGAGGAATGTGCAAAACCACTGCCACTCTCTCCAGGCAGTGTCTGGCTTCAGCTCTGCAGCCAAAGGCACAAATCCCTCCCTGGGAACTCGCAGAAGCTGGGCCAGGTGATCCTGCCTGTTCTGCCAGCCCATGAACCCAGCCCAACATCCTCCCCAAAGCTTCTCCTGTGCACTGCACGAGGTACACAAACCCCACGGGAAACTCCCTGAAGCTCACTCTTGCTCACAACTGCCCAGCATTTTAAGCTTGGAATGCTCTCCTAGGTTAACTCACCACTACCCATTCAGTGCTGCCTCTCTGATGAAGAGCACCTCTACTTGTTTCTGCTGCTGTCTTGACCAGATGCACAGGCACATCTCTGTTTCTCTCTCTCTCTCTCTCCTTGATGCTCTTCAGGATAGCTACAGTTTCACACTCCTTCTGCATCTGGAGACCTCAGCTAGAGCACATGATCCTGCTATACAAATCCATGGCCAGGATTAGACTGGAAGGCCCAGCCCCAGTTTTGTGAGGTGGAACACATCTCACCCAGTAAGTTCTCTTTCCTCGTAGCAGAGATGTCACTTTTGACAGCAGTTTCCAACCGAGAGCCTTCTGATCACTACCCAGCTCACAGCCAGGTGGCAATCTCAGCCCTTCCTATGGATTTACCTTCTGTTAGAGATTCTGGTGAAAGGCTGATGACATTTGCCAGGACAGGAAGAAGGAACCGAGCGCTCTGGCCCTCGGGCAGTCTTCTTTCAAGGACTTTCACAACACGCTGCCCCACAGCAGCCACTTCACCCTTATTTCCCTGAAAAATAAAGCAGAGGTAAAGATAGATAATCTACCATCACTAGAGACCAACCTCTTCCATCAGGCATCAATACCAAAGTCAAACACAAAAAGAACTCACAGCACAGGCGATTTTACCACACTTTACAGAGATTTTCTGCAATTTGAATTCCCAGACCCCAAACTATGGGGCCGCTGATGTGTGTTTTTACATTGTGGAACTGCAGAACAGTCTTAAGGCTGGATATGGGAGAGAGGAGCTTTGTAAGGCAGCACATAAGCACACTGCTGGTTTCTGCTTCACTTCCTTTAGTTAAGTAGACTCAGATGAACGTCAGAAACATAGGAGACATTTCTAAGCACATAGTGAAACTCAGAACGAGAAGTTTCAGAAAAATATTTTACCTTTAACAGGCACAATAAAAGAAGGAGAGGAAATAGAGAAGTTTCCAGCTTGTTCCCCAGGCAGCACTCAAAACAGGAAGGTCCTCATGTTTGCTTCTCTCCATGGAGAATCTGGACCTTTGCAGTGTCATTTGCATTTAAAGCCCTCATGTTTTATAGGTTCTATGTATATTTTTTCAATATGTGAACATGAAAGCCAATATTATAAGAAAAAGTAGTAAATTCACTCTAAAATCTTTTGCTTCCTAGGTTCAAGCAGCCCTGATTTGAAATCTATTCCAGCAGCCAGCACTAAAGGTTCATTTTTGCTTCCAGGACCTCAGTGTCTAAACATTACAATTTAAAGCACTTTTTGTTGTTAAGTGCTGCACACAAAAAAGTTGCCATTTTTTTTCCTATGCAAAGCAGAATAATGAGATTCCTTAAATGAGCACTGAAATGCCTCTGCTTTTCCCCTGCATACTTCCAATTGATTTTCACTGTCCTTGAGCTCCGGGAGGAGCTCAGGAGCAAGGAACAATGAAAAAGCAAATCCATATTGACAAGGGAAGATCTCTGACTTGACAGGTCATTTACCTGAGCCAGAAGGACGGAGGATACCAGGCTCAAGAGCTTTGTATCTTGAATCTCATCACAGGAGAGGATCAGATCGTTGCAAGGTGACATCTCTCTCAGGATGGCAGCACATAACACCTGAATCTGCTCAGGACTTTTGGGTGAGCACAGCACTGTCTGCAACAGCTCCACAAACTTACCATCGAGCCTGCAAGAGTCACAGTAAACATCACTGCGAGGCAAGAAAAGATTCAGATGTTTATTTCCTGCATATTCTTGGCTTTGGGATGATCCCCCTTGACAGTGACTGATGCCATCTCATCACCCCCATTCCCGAATGCAGTTTGACAGAGGGCTCAGTGACACCGACCCTTGTTATTCCTGCTGCAAAAGGAGATGGGCACCTTCTGCTTAGCAAGGGGGGGAAAAGCAAAGAGGGGCTTTGAGTTCATATTGAACTTAGGGTTTTCAAGGCAGGGTGTTATTTTAAAGCCCTAACCCACCGTTAGGAAGGTAACGCTTTGCTTCTCTGAACACCCGAAGCACACGAGGCCACTCACTTGCGGGGGTACTTGGTGGCGGCCACGGTGAGGTGCAGCCTCTGCAGCCCATCCACGGCCTCGGGGCCCGCCTCGGGGCCCTGCAGCAGGGCGGACACGCGGGCGGCGAATCTCCGCAGCTCCTCCTCCTGGATCTCCCTGCCGGGGGGAGTCGGGGCTGTCAGGAACCCGGGCCCCCATTGCTGGCCCTCTTGGGAAGCTCCGGGATGCAGGGTTGGTACGCACCGCCCTCCCCTCCGCCCGGCTCCCCGCTCAGCCCCGGGCGCGGCCCCCCCGCCAGGACCCCCGCCCGGCCCGAGGGGTTCCGGCCGCTGTCCCCTGTCCCCCTGTCCCCCGTCGCACCTCGCCTGCCTGAGGAAGCTCTCGGCAGCCGCCGTGAACATCCCGGCCCCGCCGCCGCCCTGGCCCGCGCCACGGTACGCGGCCAAAGCCGTCCCCCATGGGCGGGCGGTACGCCGCGCCGGCTCCGGGGGGACACGGCGGCTGCTGCACGAAGGTTCCGCCTGGCGGGAAGGGCTCGCAGAGACGCGGTGTGACCGAAATCGTCACTAGTGGCTGCTCATGGATCGTTTTGAGGTGCTGCTGTTATTATTCCCCACCTCAGGAGCCTGAGGAGAAGCCTGGCTCTGAGGCCATCCCGCATGGAACGAAGGGGAGCAGGCCTAGGCACTCAGACCTACGGAAAACATCATTACACGGCGGAGAGCTAAGGGCTGGGGCTTCTACGGGTGTGATGGTAAAAGATAATGTATCAGCCTTTCCTGCAACCCCATCATAAAACGGAGCTTTCCAAAACAGGTAAGAGATGTTAAAACCAGCCGCTCAGGTCCTCAGCACTCCCAGAAGTTAAAAATCCATCAGAACCTTCTCTCCCGACTGCTAACACGGCTGAACCTCTCACCACACCATGCTGAGCATTGCCCTGCAAGGAGGAGATGCCAGGGGAAGAAACTTGGCACTTTGCCCTTTGGTAATTCCCTGCCCTGTGCTCTTCTGGCATTAAAGTTCATTAACACCATGCCTGGGCAATCAGCCAGCAGAGCAGCAGCACGTGGGGAGCCAAAGATAGGATAATTTTAAAAGATGCCCCCCCAAAAGGGCTCTGGATGAATGTATTTGCTCACTGTGTACTGTGTTATTAATTTTTTAATTAGTTAGTCAATTAAAAAAAATCCTCCCTGTAGTAACTGAAGGGAGACTACAAGAAAGATGGAGAGAAACTTTTTACAAGGGCATGGAGTGACAGGACAAGGGGGGAGGGCTTCCCACTGCCAGAGGGCAGGGTTAGATGGGATATTGGGAAGAAATTCTTCCCTGTGAGGGTGGGGAGGCCCTGGCACAGGGTGCCCAGAGGAGCTGTGGCTGCCCCATCCCTGGAAGTGTCCAAGGCCAAGTTGGACGGGGTTTGGAGCACCCTGCGATAGTGGAAGGTGTTCCTGCCCACGGCAAGGATTGGAACGAGATGATTTTTAAGGTTCTTTCCAACCCAAACCATTCTGTGGTTGTAAAATTCTGTGAATTACAGCTACTTTATGTCAATTGAGGCCTTAAAAGATATTCCTATTTCATTTTGGAGCTCAGAATGTTCAGTCAAAATAAACCCAGAACTTAAAATTGTAGCTGCATTAGGAGGACAAAGAAGGGAAAAGTCTAACTACAAGACAGATAAAGTACTGTTTTCTGACCTCATATGCTTAATGAAAACAATTATTATAAATTACAGGGGAATGCACTGGCATAGTTTAACTTTTAAAATAACAATGCTTCACTTCATGACAAAACAAAAGCTGGAGCTTGAGGAACAGTTTATAAGCCCCAGGGGAAGCATCACGGATCTCAAACACACACGTCCATATGTTCACTCTGCTGCGAGTCAACAGCTGCCCAAATAACTGACAAGGGATCAAAAGTGGGGTGTCTGAACTCGGAACAGTGCAAGGTGTGCACATACAGACTTCCTTCCTACATAAAAGAAAAGGAAAAAATATTAAACACGCTGTCCCCTCACTGCTGCAGGAAACTCAACCCCCCTGTGATGCTACACTGGGAGGACCCAAGTCTGTCACCCAAAAGCAGCAAAGCAATTTCAGGGCATTTTCTCTTTCATATATAATTTTATTTCTGGTTATAGAAACAAATGCTAAGAGGAGAAGCAACATTCCCCAACCACATACATCAAATTAAGGTAACAGAACAGTTAAAATAAATGAAAAAAAAAAAAAAAAAGTAGAAATTTAAACCTTTGTTATAGCTTTAAAATATTAACGTTCTCGATACATTAGAAATCACATTCAGATCTCAAATTACTTAAAAAATGTATGGCTCTATATTAAAAAAACAAACAAACAAAACCACTGTATCCCATTTGATGTGGAACTGCAGGTCCTGCTCCTCGGATGCAGGATCCCACCCTGGTGGGAGCCACGGCTGCCTGTGCAGTTGAGCATCTCACAGGAGCAGTGCTGCAACGTGGCCAGAGAAAAGAACATGAACTTCACATCCACTGCCCCACATGGAGCTTCCCCCTTGGGATACACATCTGCTTTTTAAAAAGCACTGGTAACGAAAACAAGTCACAAAAAAAAAACAAACCACTTTTGATATCAGCTGTAAAAAAACCCCCCACAAACCCCAAAACATCTGGCTGGAGGTGTCTTGCACAGGTAACACCAGGAACTGAAATGCAAGCATGGCTTTAGTTTCCCCTTTCCATCACCTTCTTATTTTATAAAATAAGTGCCAAACCGAGGTGAAAGGGGTAAGGCTGGCCCAGAACTCTGTAGCAAACCCTTCTGTGAAGCCACTGAGGTATTTCAGGTTCTCCTCTCAGCCTTCCCGGGGACTCGGTGGGAGTGAGCATCTGCAGAACAGGGGGAGAGTTGGATTTTTCTGAATTTGGTTTTTTTTTTTTGAGCAATTATTCCGAGTTGGATCTGAATTTCCAGCTTTACCATCCGTTGCTCACACACAGCTTTCGATTCATCCCTAAACAGCTTTTAACAGTCCTTTGGATAACAGTCCTTTGGATAGCTACAGACTCTTAAAATGCTCTTTTTGGCTACGTGGAGGTTGGCTGGCAGGCTGGACGAGGCCAGTCTCCTCAGCACAAACAGCATGTCCAGAACCCAACACAACATATGGTCTTGTAGGATTTTTGCATTTTAAAGCCATTTTCTGTATCACTATATTCGAATGAGTTTGGTTTGGTTTTTTTTTTTTTTCTTTTTACATTCTGTTTTCTATTAAAGCAAAAAGATCTTACAAACAATACTCTGGTTCCCTCTACTTCAAGCCCATTTGAGGGAGAATAAAAGGAGAGATTAAGCAAGTTTAGGTTTACAGTAATTCAATTGCCACAGAGCCAACTTAGCAGCCTGCCCACCTCCCAAGAGCAGCATATAAATCAGCAGAACATCGGGATGTTCTGCACCAGACTTTTAGCAGCACGACAGCGAAACAGAAGGAATTCTCACTTTTTCTGCTCCATTTAAATCTCATTTTTCTTCAGCTACCAGACATTTCTCCTCACCGTTGCCCTTAGCTTTAAGGAAGGCTCTGTCTCAGACTGCTTTAAGTGAAACTGAGGTGGGGTAGAAGGAGGACAGAGAGGTCCAGATCACAGCGTAACTTGGCAGCAGACACAAGGCAACAACCAAATATTAGGGGAAGTCTGGGTTTCACAAGGGCTGTTTTCTGCTGGATGAGGAGGAAAGCTGCTTCCTTTCACTGCTCCTATTCTGGTCACTCTTCCTATCACCAACCCTGTCCTCCCTGAAGTCCTGAAGCCCCATCACCAGCCAGTGATTGCTGAGGTGAAGCTTTCACTCAGATCCTCATAGAGAATTTCTGCTTCTGGAAGAGCAATTGGGATTCGGAAGTCAAGTATCACTTGCTCTTATTCTCAAAAGATCCAAGTGGTTCAAAATACACCCTTCTGTGAATTTAGTGATCCTCGTGGAATTAACCACACCTGAAATTTGGCCAGTTCAGTAAAATTTACTCCCTGTGAATGGAAACATTAGAAAAACTCTTCTGTGCTTGTTTTCAAGGGGATATAGACACACCTCACCCCACAAAGAGACAGAAGCGCGATAAAAGGAAAATGATCTCACCACAGAGGAAAAGAAACTATTTCATAGTGCCCCCAGTGTTAGCTTAGCCACCTGACAGGGAGGAATTCCTCAGCCTTACAGCATCCTTGTGGACCCCCCATAAATTTCCTCTGCTAGAAATAAGGTCCCATTACTTACAGAGCGGAATCTGTAAAGAGCTCCCTGATACTGCACCCAGAGAACTGTAGACAAGAAAGGATTCCAGCTTTCATTAGTGCCATTTGGGGCATTTTCTTGCCAGAAAAGCAGCGTATGCTGGAGTTGCTGAAAGCAGGACAAAGCCAGAAGCAGGGATCCTGCACAAGGAAGATGCAAGTACCAAGTTGCCTCTTCTGCTCTGCGAGAGGAATGAAAGCAATCACTGAAGTAAAGCTGCTTCCACTGGCTGCTCACATTCGTTACAAAAATAGGTTCATCGTTCTTTCAGAGTCAGTGCCTGGTGCAGGAATTTACCAACACACTGCATAAAAGTCTGTGTAAGTACCATTTAAGAGAAAGAAATAGTCATGGACCATTTATATATCTATACTGACACACACGCCCACACACTCACACATTAATAAATATAAATTTCATGTTTACACAGATCTAATTTAATATTCTCTGAAAAAAATATTTAAAGGGTTTCTTCCTTAGCTGCCACCCATGAATTGTCAATAGTTTGTTTTCTGTCTTGAGAGCAAAGGGGTAGATTTGGCACAACTACCCTCATGCTCTGAAACTTAAAAGTGACACATAAGGAGAGGACCAACCATACATTCTGAAAGGTTTTAATTCAGTGTTGGTAAATTGAAAAGGTATCAAAAGAATTTCCCGAACACATAAATACAAACGTCAAAAATTGATTCAGAATTTGGAATTTAAATATAGTGCTCCAAGAAAACCAAGTATTTTTCAACATGTCTTGCTCAGGCCAAAGTAAAATGCTCCCTGGTGTATTACTGCCCCGTGAAAGACACCCTAACAGAGAAATCCCACCCTCACAGCTATGAAATTCCCACTGCTGATTATGGTATGTGAATATATCCACACCTGAGTGCACAAACACGTGCACTGTCCTGCAAATGACCCACCCAGCAGACAGAGATGCTGATCTAACAAATCACAGCCCAGCAGCTGCCAGGCAGCCCAGAGAGAGATGCCCCAGCCATGTTTTGATCAGGTGCAGATGAACATGCAAGAAGGCATCGCCTCCCAACCCCATCAGCTCCAGCAATCCAGATGACCTTGTAGTGTAACAGTTTTCTGCAGCACAGCTGGCTCCATTGGAAGCTACACTTTCCAGCAGTAGTGTATGCTATAGTAGTAGCAGCTCGGGCGTAATTTTTCACCCAGAAGGACACAAAAAGGTATACAACAGATTGTTCAGTCATGTAACTGCAACCTAGCACAAGAATCCTCACCAGATGCAGACCTTCAAGCAATGGAATTAAATTAGGAGTTGGATTAAAGGACTCTGGAGTAGACAGAAATAACTACAAATAGAGGTGGAAAACTCATGAGGAGCAGAAACGGGAGCTGCCCAAGAGACTGGCTGGCAAGAGAAGACAGATCATTTGCTGCAGGATGGCATTTGCAAACTCAGAAACTCAGTGTGCAGCAAGGGCAAAATTATGAAGCAAGTCCTGTTCCTTTAGAGGTTCATTCTTAATGCCCTAGTCCAACTTATTAGCAGCAGGACTTAAAAAACCTCAAAGATTTTATATCAGGTAGAAACTCAAGGCAAGTTCCACATTGGATTGAAAGTATCACCTGATAAGCTAAAGCACAGATATTTTTAAAAGTGATCAGGATCGTTCAGTGCTGCTTCCTGCTCAAAAAGACCCAAGCTAGGACTGTCCTTTGGAGAAGAGGGACAACATGGTTGCATCTGCACAAATGCAATCCGGTTCACTCTGTGATTTGTTCCTTACACGTTACACTTGTCTTGCAGCAGGAGACCAAACAGGTACTGGGCTGTACTGGCAAAAGTGTAGCTACCAGGCCAAGGAAAAGGATTCCTCTTCCAATCCATCCAGCATTCCCCAGATCATGTCTCTGCCTTTGGGCTCCCCAGTACAAGACTCACAGGGACCTTCTGCAGCAATTCCACCTGATGGACAAGAAGAGACCAAGACAAGCAGGCTGGTTCAGCCTTAAGAGAAGGAAGCAAATCTTACTGGATCTTTAAGTACCTATGTGCAACACGCAGAGAAGGCAGAGCTGGGCTCTTCAAAGAGGCAAGGATCAAATGCAGCTGCATGGGAAATTCTTCTTATGTTGCTGAGAAGTTTTCACCTTGTGTGGTGAGAGCGGATTGTCTATGGAAAGGTACAGAACTATTGCTAGGTTAAATCCTTGTCATCCAAGATCCCCAAACCCAGGTATAGCAGGGAAACACTTCTCCTTTCACCCTACATTTTGACATTCACTTACACACTAGCACACACCAGTGATACCAAATATCTCACAGCAAACACCCCTGATAACCCAGATGAAAAGCTCCAACATGAGCTCCAACTGAACATCCCCAGCAGGCAGGGAAAAGTGTTCCACACCACACTGCAAGAAAGTTCAGGTCAGATGCTCTCACTTGCCTAGATACAGGTCCCTAGCCTTCTGTGCTCCAAGTTTTATTTCATTGTGGGCATTTCCCTACTGAAAAAGGAAAAAAAAAAAAGAAGTGGAAATTAACTCAGAATGACAACTCTAAGTCAGCACACAGGACCAAACATGCAAAATCAAGTTTACTCCCCCCAAAATCTGATGCCAGACCATGACATTGATTGCAGAAGCACTGTAAGGGCATCAGCTGTTATTTCTTTCCTCTTACAAAGCTTTAACATGTCTCTGAAAACACTCTCCTGAATAAGCTCTGCCCCACAGTAACATGCCTAGAACACAGCATGAAAATTAATACAGGGTGACCAAATTGACCTTTCTCAGCCTGCTCTGGAGCTCCATGTATTCCACAGGTTATTTTCATCCTTGAGTCCTAAGGCAGAGCTTAATGCAAGGTGCTGCTCCTGTCAGTGGATAAAAATGACTGGATATGCTACAGGGGATGGCATTAATGGTATGGGGGAAGGGAGGAATATGGGAAGGAAAAGGAGTTGAAAAGAATATATGAGCTAATCATGAACTTCAATTTTGTGCTCAGCACTGTGCGGTGTTATCACTAAATCAGATTAAATTGATCTTTCTCTAAAAAGCGTTCTGTATCAAAAGAGCCAAGGTCAAGACAAACAACATGGAATTCCAGTGGAATAAAACAAAGAACAACTGCATTCAACTCTTGCAAACTGGGGCAAAGAAACTTGCTAAAACCTAACTGTGATCAAAGTAAAATTAGTCAATGTCATTGCCTAAGGTGAAAAAAAATCAATAGGGAATGGTGGAAAGTGAATTCACACATTAAGAACTTGGCTTTACAGTTTTCCCAGGTCTAAGTTATCACAGTTTAAATATTCAATATGCCTTGACCTTCATTACACAGACAGCAGAAAATCCAGTGAAGCCTCCTCCTCCTCTTCCCCTCAAACCTTATTTAATAAATGTAATCAAGGATGAGATGCAACTTTTTAGACAACAAAAACAAGTCAGATTATCAGTTTAAAATAATCTGAGTACTGCATGTAACCATCAAGGCAAACATTTTCTTCCTAGCTGAAGACTTAATTCTACCACCACATTAATTTTCACTCCTCTGCAGCCTGGAGAATCAGGACTGGTATGTAAAAAGAATGGTGCTGTCTTCCAGACTGAGAATTCATCTGGAGGCCTGAAACAAGATGTCTCCGTCTCACATGTTCTGGATGAGGACCACACTTTTCCACAGCTCTCAACACGATTTAGCAAGAACAGTTATTTTACCTGGTACCAGGCAATGTTTAGGCAAACCTACCAAAAAATCTGCAAGTGGCAGGACTGCGTCCTCCAGTAGCAGGGGGATGCAGCAGACTGATAAAGCAAAAACCCCCTGACAGGATGAACTGACAAGTTCCAGACACCTCAAAAGCAGAAAGGGTGAACAGAACAAAGATATCTGCCTATCCTCAACTCCCATTTGAAGCAGCAGGCATTGTGAGCCATGAAAAGAAGAGAGAGAAAGTTTTATTCTGTTCTAAATACTCAGGAGGCAGATCTACACATGCAACCTGAGGATGGACTTTCAAGAGGTATCTATAAAGCAGCAGCTTTATGGTGGATGAAAACACTGTCACTCAGCTGATGTCTTTCTGTGGTGCTGGATTAGTTTACAGAAGTTTAGGGCTTAACTATTTAGACTCTTCAAGAGAAAAGCATCAGAGAAGAAAAAAATCTACAGAATTTTGGCAGCTCCACATCCTGAAGTTTTCTGTTGGTTTTTCATCTTGCTCTGTCTCACCCAGCATTCTGGAAACCCAAGGACTCCTGCACTTCCGGAGCGCTCCCGAGCCTCGGGGCTGTTTCAGAGGCGTGCCTTTATCTAAACCAGCAGTCACCCGAAAGTAATGATTCATCACAGACAGACTGTGCTGCACTCTCACTTGTGCCTTCTGCCTTGAAGTTCATTTTATTGACTCCTGGCTTTGAAAAGGCTACAGAAAACAGAGCTAATCCGTGTGCTCTACTGCTGTGCCACACCTCGCCTTCCTAGCGGGAGAGGGGACAGCTGGAGGCCAGCCTGCTTCAATTACTTTGTGGTCTCTAAAAATCCTCCTTCACAAAACCATTTCAAAGTACTAAAATCCCATCTAATAACTTGTCACTAAGGGCACACACCTGAATTCTGAAAGCCCAGCTGAGATAAATGATCTGTCATGAATATTTTATGTGCCTCTCTCCGCAGAAAGTAACCGCAAATCACGAGACCAAGAAATTCTTTCCTTCTTTCAGAAATATTTCTCACAAAACAATGGCCTTGAGAATTAAACGTCTGGGTTTTATTCAAGTGGTGGGACTCGGCTATTGAATAGGATTTGGCAAAGACAAAGCAAACGTAGAAGGGAACAAGTGATGCCAGTTGTTACCTTGTGATTTCCTCCCCAGATTCCAGCAGGCACTGAAGGGCTGTGCCTTACCCCTAATCCCCATGGATATGCCGACAGTATCATTTACTGCACACTGGGGAAGGCTTTTTGCAATGTTTCTGCAGTGGGTTTTGCCTCTGCCTTGTCAGACTGCACAGGACAGCAAATCAGTACAGAGCAGGGATAACCCACCAGAGGCACAGCCCACCCCTCTTAAGTCTCTCTTGCCATAACCAAAGCCGTAACATTTGCTAAATGAAAAGATCTCTGCTGTGCTGCCAGAAGACACGTTAGCCAAGGGGACTGCAAAGGGTGTAAAGCCGAAGGGGTTTGCTGGAGGCTACAGGCAGCGGTGGATTTCTTTGCCAGTCATAAGGTGCCACAAGCACCCGCTGTTCCACGTGGCTGAAGTGAGTCAAATCTGCCTTCCTCGAAAGACATCCTTGTACTACGTGAGGAGCCTGGAATATAGTTTGAGTAAAGGCCTCCTCCTACTGGCCAACCCAAATGGTCCTCAAGGCAGGAGTGATGGGAGAGGGAGCCAAGCAACAAAAGGAAACCTCCAAATTCCTTTTGGTAAAACTGTTTAAGACCTCCAGTGACTTTTGCCACATGGAAAATAAGAGAAGTCTTTTGCCTTGGTCTACTGCACCCTGACAGAGTTTGTATGAACCACTGTATGACCTCTGCTGCCTCTCATCCAAGCACTAAGCTTCCCTCTCCAAAGAGTAACACAGGAATTTTGCTGTTAGCCATGGAAGAGGGTCAGCTCTGACCCCTGACCATGGTCCATCAAGCTGAGGACCACACCGCCAATGGGAGATGCAGGTGACTGCTTTAGTGCAGAACATCAACCAGTATTTTCTCAAGTTCACAAAGACAGTGCGCATGCCTTCACCTACAGTGCTAATTTGAACAAAAGCTGGTGCTCCACACAAGCTGAGATCAATCAAATGCACACAGAACCTCCTGCAGACGCCCTTCCCCATGTGATCCTCGGGCATCAAAACACTTTGGCTGTTGTCCAGAGCAAGCAATGAATAATTGTAAGAAATCATTAAAGATACAAACCCCTTTGTTTTTAACATCTTTACAGGAACCAAGTTAATACAGTTCCTCTGTCATCCTATTCTCCCTCAGAGGGAATGGAGAGAAATTGCATCTGGAAATCCAGGTGGCTGAGCCCTGTAACTCTTCCTCCTGAATCCCCACATAAATAAGCATTTATATTCAAAATTTTCTGTTTTTAAAAAAACAGAATCATTTGCCTTTTTTTTTAAGCTTGGTACCATGTTTCCTTAATGTTGTTGTGAGATACTGCACCCATCTTTCAGCATTTGATTGCCTTAGGTGACCTTTTTAAAATGGTCCTATGGTTCAAAGCTCTCAGAAGCGTGGTTTTAAGGCATAGAACGTGAGGAGTTTTCTTTCCAGGGAGCAGACTGTGTTTGTATTACATTCCTTTAGATTCTGAACTGCAAATCCCATCCCCTTGGAGCCAAAAGGGGAAAAGATAGTTAAAAATATCCCAGCAGTCATACAATCAGTTGTCTGTATTTTTTTGAATCTTTAAAAAAAAAAAAAAAAAAAAAAAGAAAAAGGAAAAAAAAATACCCCATAAGCAGAGACAGAACAGAGTTCCAGATATGGGTTCTTGGGAGGGATTTTCCATTCTTTTTGGCACCTTGTGATTCTAACAGCTGTTGTCCTCCCATTGAAAAATCTGCCTTTAAAAAGAGCTCTTTATCAGCTGTGTTTTGAGCTGTTACAGTTGTGGTTGGTTTCCTGTGAAAGCTGCTTTGGGGCTCCTGCCATCCCATGCCCACCCCGCCATCACTCCAGCTCCTCCCACCGGTTCTTCATTCACTGGTTGCCTGTCCTTGTGGCACTGTGGATGTGATGACTCCAGTCTGGGCTGGCACTGCTCCACTGGGCTCTTCTATCCGAGGTCTTTTCACTTCAGGTTCACTGGAGGAGGCTGCTGCCGTCTCTTCGGTCCCCGGCTCGCAGACCCGGCTGACTACAACAGGAGTGGACGAGCTGGCCTGGGCTGCAAGGAGCTGCAGTGGATTTGTAAGAGCTGGGAAGGAGGATAAGAGAGAGAAGCAGAATTAGTGGGATGAAGCAGAACAAGCGTTTGCTATTCCAAGAAAAGAAAGAAAACAAAACCCCACCGTCAAGCGTGACAGCTGGCACACGGTCGTGTTTTCCAGCGCATTTTGAAAGCCTGGCTTGCCTTGTCCTTCCCTCTCCCTCCACAACCTCAGCTTTCCAAGTTTACCAAACCAGCACCGACCCCTCTTACAGGAGAACTTCCTTCTTCCTATCCACTGTCAAACAAGGCATTGCTAGCTAAGTATTCACCCCCAGCAGGGGAGGATCAAGCTCTGGTTAAAATTATAGCACATCTCTTTGAGAGGTAGTTCTGATTGTAGGTGGCCAGAGAATTTCTCATGAACTCCAACACCCATGGGCTGGGCCTTTTCTTTGGAGGTTTAGAGGCTCTCTTGAGCCCTGCTCGCCCAGGAAGAACAAACCAGGCTGTTGGGAAACAGAATCCAAATATTGACTGTACTGACATCCCACTTGTGAAAGGGGCAGGAAAGAGCTTACCCCAGACAACCACATGTGTTCCCATCAGAACTGGGATCAGAACATAGGAATTTCTGGCTTCCAATCTTGTATTGCAGTACTGACACAAGGTCTCACCCTCCCATTAATAAAAGTGGTGAGAAAAAGGATGATTTAAGTAGCAACCCTCTGTAAAAATGTCTACAATTCCTAGTTCCAGACAGAGAATGTGCTTACACACTGACTTTGGCACACACCACTGCTTGGAAAACAAAACACATGCAGTTTTTGGACTCTGCATCAATCAGAGAGGAAGCCAAAGGGGACTCAGGAGACAGCACATCCTCTGCCCTCCAGACTCATTTGCAAAGGATGGAATGACTGAACATCAGTGCTGTGTTCACTGCTAAATGCATGAAAAAAGGAGCCCTAGGATAAATAAACAAAGCAAACAGAACAAAAGCCCTCAAAGCCCAGTAACTTCTACCAAGACATGAGAAGGAAGCTGTAGAGTACCAAGAGGATGAAGGGAAAAAATACAGGGTAAGGATGAGGGCAGTCAGCAGTTACAGCTTAGTGACTTAGAGAACCTAAATCATGCAGTTGAAGAGAAGTTAACTTAGAAGAGATGAGAGTCAAGAGACTCAGGCTTTGTTTTGTGAACCAGAAAATTTACTGCCACTTAAAAAAATACCTCAGATGCAACTGGAATACTTCCCAGTTTGATGAGAGTTAAAAAGTTTGGTGAGATTAAAATATTTTAACATAAAAATGTTAAATAAAAAACTGCCTGATTCCATATTAGACAAATACTACTGCTGGTTAGTAGAAGCTTGACCTATCTGATCTATTAATATCTTATAATAATTGCATAAAAACCTTATCACTATCATGTTTTGATAGTTCCAATGAGATCCTTGCAATTCAAGCGCAAGCCAGGTGATAACTGTGAAGAGATGTGGCAGAAAATTCTGTAGAAACATTCCTACCTTCATGAAAGGCATCCAAAGCCCAGCAGTGCCCTTCATTTCAAACT
Source organism: Gymnorhina tibicen (assembly GCA_013399875.1). NCBI lineage: Eukaryota > Metazoa > Chordata > Aves > Passeriformes > Artamidae > Gymnorhina > Gymnorhina tibicen. Next base: position 171,797 of record VXAZ01009653.1, read on the forward strand.
CCCCAAAAGCACCAGCCTGAGGCAGCAGAAGTGCTTGGCATCTCAGTGAAAAAAGCCATAAGAAACCTGGATATTCCCATTCCCAACTGAATAAAAGCTGAGGTGCTGAGCAAGCAAGAAGAGGAGGCTGCCAAGACATGGCTTGCATGGAATTTCAAAACACCGTTCTTGACAAATGACTAGAACACATCCTGTGTATACAAAAAATCCTACATTCATTCACCTGGTGAAATAGATCTTGTTTCTCTCAGGCTCTAAGACTTTAAGATGGGAAAGTATGTTATTTTCTTATTACTCTACGGAGTCATGTTTCACAAGATCTAAAGAGCACCATGGAAATTTTATTATTTGGCACGCTGCAAGCAAAGGCTGTTGGTCGGGAGAAAATAAATGAAAACAGGCTCTCCACAAGAATCACTGACACTTTCAACAAGTAACATCAATAGGTAGAGAGTCTCAGTAGTAATGTATGCGTAGCCAAGGGCAAAGGAAGGACACTGGGCTTTTCTGCCAGAGAGCAGGACTTTTCCCCCAGGAAAGGGAGCAGAGGTGGACAGAAGGGTACCTCCCACTGACAGTTACAGCCCCAGAAGCGGAAGAATTGCAACACCCTTGAGATGGACGCATGGAACAACTTGATACACAGTAAGCAAGGAGAGAAAACACTTGCAGCTTTACACCCTGCCTGCTAAGCTCGGGCAGCACTGCCAGCCCAGGAGCTGGGGAGCACACCCACCGTAGGCATTGCCGGCGATGCTGTTGGTGGGCACGGCGTGTTTGCCGTTCTGGGTGACCGCCCGCACCGGGAGCTGGTGCTGCCCCAGGGCCACCGGAGCTGCCTGCTGCAGGATGGTGACAGTCTGCCCAGGGACACCCTGGGCCATCTGACTGGCCACTGTCTGGATAACACGGCTGGCCGTGGGGATCGTGGCAAATGCGATCGTTGGCTTCTCGTCCATGCCTGCGGAAGAGCAGAAGAGACAACGATCAGTCACTGCCCTGGCCTATTAGAGGCAGGTTTTATTCTCATTAACGCTTGAGCAGGGATACATACCCCAGGCTTACAATACCTCAGCACCACAGAAGGTCAGGGATGAGTATTTGGAAACACTAAAATATTCTCTATTGCACATTTACTCTTTCAATATGAAGAACATTTTTCTTAGAGCATAAGCCACAAAAAAAATTTAAAAAAATCAAAACCATCAATTTGACCCTTTGCCCTAAAAAGGCATCACCTCCCTTACTGGCACATCACAGCTGTGATATGGACAGCAGGTACTGCAAATCTCATAGCTTACTTTGCAATTTCAAACAAATTGGCCAGGCTTTCAATACCACACAGCAGGAGAAGGCATTAAGATCTTAAACAATGCATGGAGCCGAAATCTGCAGCAGCTTGCTGTCAGGCCTGCATGGAGGTTGATTTACAAGGAGGTCTTCCCACAGCTGCCAGTTTTTGCTGTGGAAGTATAGGAAAAAACAGGATGGAGGAAAAATAAAAAAAAAAAGAGGAGAGCTGAGTTCCTGGACAGGGGTAACTGCGTGAGAGCACTGAACCACTTCTCTCACTTCCCAGGACAAGTAAGGACAATTCAGCAGGTATGCAACAGATACAGGACAGCATCCCGCCAGGCATGCAGGAAAGGAAAGGAACACCACTCTTGCAGGGGCTCTGTGGGTCTCAGAGAGAGGAGGCAGCATGCACAATCTCATTAGTCCTGTAGGAAAAGAAGGCCTCTCCCATTTTGACATTTGCACACAAGAGTGGAGTTAGATGGGACATAAGCACTGAGCTGAAACCTGCAGGCAAGCTGATGGGGATAGGTAGAGAAAAGGCAAGGAAAACAGGGAGTCCAGGAAGGAAAACGCAGCAACCAGGGAAAGTAGAGGCTAGAAAAGGATACGAGTGGGACAAGTAGGGAAGGAACATGCAACAGCAAGAACTAGTGAATGAGAGAAGGGAGCAGGTGACAGGCAGCTGCAACTGTTAGCACTTCAGGAACATGTAAGGGATCCAGACAGGAATTTCTAGAGAATGCAAGTGAAACTCAAGCAAGATAATCAGTGCTGAACTAAAAATGCCAGTGGTCCTGCTGCTGCAAGAGGGGAAACTCTTTGTCATTTTTTCCTTCCCTTAGAGAGGGACCATTGTCCCAGTGCCCACATAAAAGCAGTCAGAGAAACCAGCCTTGCTGCTGGTACAACATACACTGACCTTGTAGCACTAAGACCTTCTGAAATGGGGAGCAGACAAGGTGTTGTCTAGACCACAGCAAGAGAATATTTAACTCACTAAATCCCCCAAGGCTGGAATTTCCAGCTTAGGGACAAAAAAAGGCCTTTGTTGTAACTGGTTTTTGAAGATTGCTTTAATGGGGCACTGCCTGCACTTCCAGAAGCACATGCTTTCCTCTAGGAATCCAGGCCTGCAGAAAGGAAGGGCTCAATCATTTATTTACAAGGCCATCCTGAAGCAGAGTTGCAGCCTTTCCCAGGCTCTCTCTCTTGGCTGGAAAATGCAGACACTTTCATAGCCAATATACAGGCATAATATTGGTACTGGGGATAATTACAAAAGCATGAAGTGACAGGACAAGGGGGAATGGCTTCAAACTGGAAGAGTAGGTACAGATGAGATATTATGAAGAAATTCTTTCCTGTGGGGGTGCTGAGGCCCTGGCACAGGTTGTCCAGAGAAGCTGTGGCTGCCCCATCCCTGGAAGTGTCCAAGGCCAGGTTGGAAGGGGCTTCGAACAACCTGGGATAGTGGAAGGTGTCCATGCCCATGGCAGGGGGATTGGAATGAGATGATCTTCAAGGTCCCTTCCAACCCCACATGATTCTAGGATTCTACGATAATAAGAACATTTTAAGCACTGCATGTTTTTTCAGGCTCCAAAGTCTCTTAGTTTTGTTCCCCAGGAGACAAGGGAGCACAGTTGTTCTGCTCTCTGGTGGAGCCAAAAAATGGATGAGATCTCATTTGGTTTAAATTTTACCTGGAGAAACTTTTTTTTTAAGGGCTCAGTGCCCAGTGAGTGAAAATGTTCAACCACTTTCCCCTCCAAGCCTGCTCAAGACTTATTAGCAGAGTAGCAAGGGAGGTGAAAAGCTACCTCGGTGGTCAGCAGCTAAGTCCAACACTGCTCCTGCAGCTTCATGAGCTCCTCCTGCTGTGCCCTGGTTTGTGAGGATGTATCCGTTTGCAGAGTTTGCGGAGGAGGTCACCACTCGGACCATGGTGACAGTGGGAGCTTGCTGAACTACGTGGATTGCGTGGCACGAAGGCTGCTGAGAAGTCACTATTGATGCTGGCATGTAGGCCACTGGTTTGGCCACCAGGGTGGATGGTCGGGGAGGGACAGCCATAATCACTGGCTGGGCACTCACTGGAGATCCTGAACAGAAGAGAGAAGCACATGTTAACAGGAGAGGCAAAAAGACCACCATTTATTTCATCTATGCACTTCCAGTCTACTCAAGGCTTCAGCACTGGCAAGGCTGGAGGTAGAAACAAAAAAAAAAAATCAAGGCTTCAAAAATACCACCTTCAAACTTCTCCTCCCTAATGTACAAAAACACTGCTTGTCATCTGAGCACATTTCTGTGAATAAAAGCCATAATAAACATTAGGAAAATCCCCCAAACCAAGCTTTCCTTAATGAGCTTTGCCTTCCAACTTCACCCTACTCCTCAGGTCAGCACAGCTGACAAGCAGATATTTACCAGGCCCTGGCCACAGCACCAGAGCTTGGTGTAGCCAAGCTGATCTCATCCAGAGGCTGGTAAATGAGTGCAAGTGAGCTGCATGCTGCCATGGCTACTCTGCTGTCAGATCTTTACAGCCACCTAGGTCAAGGTTAGATCAGGTGTCTCTACACATTCTGCCCCTCCTCCAAAGAGCAGTAAGAAAAATGGTTTGAAGTTGTTCTTGCACCATCAGTCTCTAACAACAAAGTGGAAAGAGAGTCCTGGATCCTCCGATAGCACACTGCAGAAGCCTTCCTGTGGTGTCCTCAGCATGGCATGCAGGGCAAGAGAACAGCCACCCTGTGGAACAAGAGCTACTCACCGGGTGCGCTCTGGGAATACCGATACTCTGGAACTGAGGCTAACTTTGACCCAAAGTCGTGATCGTGTGGAATGGGTGAGCCCTCCCGTGACAGGCACTCTGGAGTCTGTAGGCCACTAGAGTGAGGGGACAGCAGGCCAGGGTGAGTAGGGGAGGCAGGGGCACTCCTGAAACACCAAAACATAGTGTTGGCAAGTGCAGATGCGTTTTGACCACAAGACAGCAGCAGAGACCCGGAGTTACGTCCGGTACAGGATTCTGGAGGAAGGACAGCCTTTCCTCAATACCCTTCCTGCTGGGAACAGCTGAAAGGTACACAGTGAGCCCACAAACACTCTAGCACCAAACACTGTCGTGTTATTCCTTGCTGAAGGGAACTGCACCCTTCAGAGTAGGGTTAACATTTCATTGTTAGACCCACTGCTGACAGAGAAACCCCAAATGCTGCATGCTCAGATCAGTTTTACAACTTCAGATCATTCTCAAAGAACCTTTGTCAGAGTTTGAGAGTGACAGGGAGAAGAAGAAAGATGCAAGTAGAGGCAAGTGTCTGGCCCTGCATATGCTTACAGAGCAGTTGCTTCCCCTTCTCCCTGTTGCCTCCCTCCCCAACCACTTGGTTCCTACCTCTGGTCCCAAACACGTGAGGAATTGTACATTTCTTTAATGACAAACCAGAATAAAAAGCTGAAAAATTCTCCTCCTGTTTCCCCCACATTTTAACAGACAGAAAATAGGAGGTGTGGGAGGAATGTTCCATGAAACTGCTCCAGCTAGTGCTGAATTCCAAGTCTTCTCCTCATAGCTACAGGGCTCAGAGAAGCTGTCATTGCACAAGGCAGTGGAGCTGACTGGAGCAGCCACACAGAACTCCCGTTGCTTCAATGCTGACAACCACCATCAACCTGATCTTCCCTATAGGAGAGTGTTTTAAATACCACAGAAGTTATTCCCACTATGATCTAATCCACATCTAAACACAGCTTTCCTGAAATCAGAGATTGGCATCTGAAAACACTTACTCCAGTGATAACTGCTTTGAATTTCTTTGAAATGATGCCAAAACAGATACGTTATTTGATGCATTTTTGCAGTTTGATTCTGGATTTTTTTTTGTTAAACACTTAAGAAGTCAGAACAATTTTAAGATTATGCCTCAGGACTAACTATATCACCTCTCAAACTATAAACAGAAGCAAAGTTTACTCACTGTACTTCAGGAGAAGTTTTAGTTTATTTTCTTTGTAATGAGTTTGGCACAGAGATGAGAGGAAATTGAAGTTACCTGGAGGAGAGAGGCCCAAAAGGTGTTCGGAAGCAGGACACTCCTCTTTGCCTTCTTTTTCTAAATGCTTGTTCTACAAGTTTGGCTTCAGAGGCAGGGTCAATTCGCCAAAAGGAGCCCTTTCCAGGCTCCTCTTGGGAGCGTGGGACTTTAATAAAGTAACGGTTCAAGGAGAGGTTGTGCCGAATGGAATTCTGCAGGAAGCAGAGGAATGAGGTGATTATTTTGCCATGAAGAAGTATGTAACAAAGACAAATGGGTTGCGCCACACAGCTTAGAAAAATAAATCCACACTGCCTGAATCAGTGTTGAAGGTAGAAACAAGTCACTCACTCACACAGCTCCAAAGTCACAGGAGAACAGCAGCAGAAAACCTGGGGAAAAGTGTCAGAGTTTCTCCTAACCAAGCTGAAAGATGGGTTTGCTTGGTACTAACCATTACTTAAATACATCTGGAGCCAGGCAGAGCAGTGATTTCTCTGTGGAAAGCCATGAAAGCAGAGCTTTTGCTGAAGCAGGGGGAAATCACTGTAAACCACATCAGAACTCTCTCAAAAGACAGGCTTTATTCTCGGCAAGCGGAAAAAGTTGCCCGAGCCTGTGCTAACTGCTCACCTGCCAAACGATTACCAGGGTGCCCAAACATGCCCTGGAGGACACTGCATCTCACAGTAATCACAATGCAAGGCAGACAACATGCCCTCAGCCAGCTCTGGGAGGAATCCATGAGCTGTGTGGCACTCTGCAGCTCTCCAGATGATGACAAGACTGTTTATCCTTTCCACCGCAACAGCCCGCCTCTGACAGGGCATAGCGCTGGCTTTTGGGCTGGGGAAGGGCTCAGCAAGCCTCAGTGGGCACAAACTCATCCCTCTTCCACTTTGAAAACAAAACACAAGCTTTTATAGCAGGTTTAGACAATCTCTTCACTGGTGAAGCCTAACAATGCCACTGGAGAGGAGAGAAAAAGGCAACTTCACTCCCCGCTGAAATGCAGCTCTCTGAAGCAGGATGCAGCAACTGGTTCACAAAGCACAACGCTGCCGAGCAGGTTAGGGCAGGAAGTGAATTCCACAATTAATTAGAACTGCAGGGAAAAGCCAGGGAGGCAGAAATGTATTTATTCCAACTGCACTCAAAGTGCACCAAGCAGTACTGCTCCTGCCAGTTGCACACAGTGAAATCAGCAGCTGCGAGAGCCTTTGCAGCTGTATTAGTGTATTACATTCAAATGACAACACCCATGGCAGAGGTGTGATGCCAAGAAAAAGTCTGAAAGCAGGTGGAGCTGAGGTTCCTGAAACTTTGGAAGCAGCCCTCAAGTGAACACTGAAGTTTGATTTAGCACGTGTTAACTACATCCAAACTCTCCTATGAAGCTGGTCAGGTTTCCTTGAGTACCACAAGGAGTGCATGAACTCACAGTTTCCCAAGTTCCCACTCAAATTCAAAACTTGCAAACTGTGACTTTGGCAATGCAGTTGATACAGTGGGAAAACAAAACATCTGTAATGATTTAAGGTGCTATGATTAACTGGAGCCTCAGTTTTAGGTTGGATATCCTTGGCTTGGACAAATCACTTACAACAAAGGTGAAGTGAAGGATTAAGCAAGTATCTGGGCAGAGGAGTGACTGATAGCAAGGATGTAGGGAAATAAAATACAAAATGAAAGACACAAGACTACAGCATTAAAAGAGGAACCAGAGAGCCCAACAGTAACACACTACATTGCCCTACAAAGTATTCCAAAAAAACCTTAATCACCCACAAACGAACTAGTCAGCTTGTGTTAAACAAATTCACTCTGGGAACAGTCAAAGCAGCTCTATTCCCAGTGCCCCAAATCTTTAATAAATGCATTTCAAAGCAGATAAGCCCTGTCAAAGTAGTTTAAAAGCTTGTCAGTGCCAAGAACTCACCTGCCAGCCTTTGTCAGCAGTCCTGTAATATGGATAATGCTTGGTAATGTGGGCATAGATCCCACTTAGTGTTAATTGCCTGTCCTGCGCTGAAGATATAGCCTGCACAATTAGCTGAGCATAAGAATAGGGTGGCTTGGATTCATCCTAAGCAAGAAAAAACAACAACAACAACAAAGCAAACAAAAATTTAGTCACTAACAAAGAATTCCTACACTGCAGCGTAGCACAACCCAAACTTAAAAAGCACATTGGGCTGTAATTTTCACTGATGCCAAGAGAGAAGCTAAGAGAGCACTGGCTCTCCCATTGCTGTTTTATGCTGCCACCACCACCTCATTTAGCACAAGCATTTGTGTGCAAACAGAGCTATAGGGCTGAGCCAGATGAAAGTATCTCCTTCTCTCTCCCCACAAACACACACAAACCCCAACTTCAATCTGATTCCATTCCCCACTGAATTTCCCACACCTGCTTACACCAGCACAAGGAACAGGGTCAAGACTGGCAACTGGAATCAAGAAATAGAGAGTATAGGTGCATTCACTGCCTTCTGTGTTCATGAATTAAAGCCTTCAGCTCTGCCCAGCCTACAGCTACACTCTGTTTACAAGGTTTCAAGCAGTATGTTATCAGCCCTCCTCCTCCCAGCAACAAGCCCAACATGAAACCTGATCCCATCCCTTCCCTTCTCCAGCAGGATTTGTTTCATTCTAGGAACTTTAATTTGTTTGCTAGATCTCGTATTTCCAACTCTTCACATTACTCCATCAAGAACAACCCTTCTTGTCTCCAGGGAGAATTAAGTCTACAAAAAAAAGCCATCGAGTAGTGTGCTCCTCCACCCAATCCCAAATCAGGTGGTTTTGGATCTGGAACTTTTTAACTTTGATCTGAAGATCAGCTCACCAAAATTACATTTTATCATTCTAACTAAGTTATTTTTTAATCTAAATTCCACTTGCTACTCTCCTCGTTTAACGCCTACTTGACAGGCCTTCATGTTTGTTTTAAAGTCTGACTACAGACTTCTCATGACAAGGATCTGGTTTCTTCCCCTGCTTCTGCTTTCTCCAACTGTGTTTTGCAAAATACCATTAATTAAAAGAAGAAAATGAGACGTTGAATTTTATGTGCCTCTTCTTTATGAGATCTTGATTTATCAAATAATCAAAAACATTATTCTTCCTTAAACACTTCAGTGAGTGATTTGAATACATTTTGGGCAGCTAAGCAAGCAGAGACTACCACTAAGCCAAGGACAGTTTGAAGGAATGACCTTAAGCCCCTGGAGGACACTGTACACAGCACCTTTATGGCCAGGGTGTTCTTATACCCCTTTGAACTCTAACCAGAACTAGCAATAAAGCCCCAGGTTTTAATAATCCTCCCAAGGAGCACTGCTGGGTAAGTAATGTTTGTGTGAACCTTTGGGCTGTCCCCGCCAGATGCATCTGCCTGCTGCTCTGATGCTGCCTTTGCTGCATACTCTGCTGCCAGCTGCAGATCCGAGGTAATGTTGTGAACAAAACGATATCCTGAGGATCCAGCACCACGTGGACTGGCTGGGCAAGAGTTGGGAACACTGGAGAGGCAAAAAAAAAGAAAAGAAATACAGTTGTTACTTCATTTATTAACAAGGCACGCAGTTCTTACTCTCGAAGGTACAGTAAAGCTCTCTGGTCACGGAGAAGCAGATGCAATGGCCTTACTTTTGCCCCTGTGGCTTATCCAAAGCCCAGACAGATTGAGAAAAAAACCCACCAGAGATAAAACTGGAATTTCTACAAAATCCTGACACTCCCTGCCACGTACACTTCCTGCAATCACAACAGAGCAGTGTTGCAAAGTATTAAACAACTCCTTTGTGTTGAGAGAAGCACTTAAAACTTCGAACAACACATGGTGTATCAGGGATGAGTATTTAAGTAAATGAATACTTTTGTTATTATGACTTGTGAATGAACAACACACCAATCTCCTTGTAACGCAGATCATATTTTATCAACCCTTCTAACAGACAGTTCTTCTGCAGTATCAGAGCTAAAGTGCCCAGAGCAGGGATCTGCCATGAAGGTCCCTGTCTAATACCACACCTGAGCTTCACAAGACCATACTCTGACACCACACAGCTGGAGACAGGGGTTTCCTTGATTCACCCCACACTCCTGCAGCCAGCAAAGGGGAGCTGCACTCTCTGCCTACACACAGAGGTAGCCCAACATCAGTTTTGGCTGGAAAAGGCACGTTCAGAGTGGCAGGGCCACCACAAGATGGCATTACAGGAACGGTGACTGAGCACCACAGGCTGTGAAAGCTGCTAAAACCCTACAAACACATAAAAGGGGGCTATAATTTGCAACATCACTCAGGCACACAGAAATGAGTGCTACAAGATGAGAACTAATTAGAAAGGCTTGTCTAGGGATCACACATCCTTGATTTGTGGGGTTGGAAGGATCACAGAATCAAAGAATGGTTTGGGTTGGAAGGGACCTTAAAAGATCACCTTGTTCCAATCCCCTGCCATGGGCAGGGACATCTTCCACTGGACCAGGTTTTTCCAAGCCCCATCCAACCTGGCCTGGAAGAATGGGAGGAGAGGGAGGAGTTTGGGAAGCCGAAGTTCCCTTTTTCTGTCTCTCCCTTGCCCTGTGCTGTCCGGAACTGAGGGATGCAGTGCCAGAACAGCAGGATGCACAGCCAAATCCCAGGATTACAAATGTCTTCTAGGAGCAGAGAAACAGTAAACAAGAAAGCAAACCAATACACAGAAGATTTACATAGCAAAACAAGCAGTTCAAATTGTATGAAAAGAAGCAAATTGAAGCTCACAGCTGGAACTAGAATTCACTAAAACTGGCATAAACAATCCTCTTACTGGTGAAATGCCCAATAACTGGCACAAACAAATGCAGTAACTGACACCCATCAGAGCACTGCACCAAATGCTGAATGAAAAACCACAGAACGTGGTCCCTTCCTCAAAAGGTGACTGGATAGCTTCCCCCACACACGCAGAGGGATGGAGACAAAGCAGTGAGACAACCCTTGTTTGCTCGGTGGGCAATACCTTGGGTGCAGAAGCAATCTGTCAGTGTAAGGAATGACCATTTCCTACCACAGTCCAGCCTGTAAATTGAGAAGTGCTGCTACTCCTTGTGGTGTCTCTGCAAATGGCTGCAGTGCTGAGCTCAGCACAAGCCAGACTGGTTTCTTTGAAAAGTGAATTACAGGATGGGGGGACTGGGGGGCAGAGAAAAGGCAGCAGAAATATCCAGCCACAACAAACCCTTGCAACAAGGAACCCAAGCTCACCCCTGTCCCGTATACCAGCCTTGTACAGCATCTGGAACCCTTTCAGTGCCCACCAATAGTCCTTGGCATTAATGGGTGATGCTGTTCAGGAGCACAGCAGAAGTTAAAGCTTTCAGGCAGTGCAAGGCATATAATGTTGGTGAGCCCATACTTATAGATCCCCCTTTGCCAGAGATAAAGGCATTTCTTCCCCAGCCTTTCAAAGAGCAGAAACCTGTTTGTGCAGGAAAATGAATGAAAATTTGCTCCTCCAAGCTTTGGAAGTGGATAATACTAAACCACAGAAGACACTCTTGATGTCTTAGTTTTCACATGAGGAGCTGGTGTGAATTTAATTATTCTGCTGTCGTTTTTCAATAGCTTCTTCACATACACACTTCTTATAATGTGCAGATAATTACAACTGAAAGCCATTTTCATACATGAAACAATGACAAACCAAAAACACAGCGATTCTTTTTGTGTTTGGCACCCGAGCAATTATTGTAACACACGGGCTAGAAATGGAATAGGATGATACAGAGTTTTCTGATTTTGTTATTGGTCTGCAGAAATACACAAACAGCAAACCACAGAGACAGCAGCCAAAACTCAGGACAAAGATATGGAAGAGAGAAAAGTTCTCCAATAAATCCATGCTCTGCAGAGCTGTATTTCTTGTTTTTTCTTTTCCTTTTTAATAAATACATAAATAAAAATAGATAAAAGAATTTATTCCTTTATTCAAGATCTGCAGAGCAAGCAGCTCAGTTTTTGCCTCTCCAGCTCTAGCTTCTGAATTTTAAGTATGATCTCTTGCTTAAAAACACAAACAAAAACCAAAAAACAAAGGGAGAAACCTATCCCTTGCAGGGCTGTGATTCTGCAGAGTGTTGACAAAGCCCCTCCAAACGAAAGTGTTAATAACTTCTAGAAAAGCCAGCCTCTCCCAGCAGATACTCACTGAAGAACACAATCGTGATCATTCCCTAAAGAAGCAGCTGCCTCTTGGGACGACCACAGCGATAGCCACGGATTTGGAAGAGATACTAATCTTTTATCAGAATGAAGCCCTTTTGTCCAGGTGGATCTGCTTCCTTTCAGCCTGGATCAATGATCAAATCAAGAGATGTGAGGACAGAACAAACACCAGCAGTTAGCCACTCCACGCACAGACAGGGTAACACATGCTGCTGAGTGTTCAAGCTCTCAGTCAATCATCACAGCTCTTCAGAGGGAAGGCAGAAAGAGCTGACTACAGGAAAAAGCAAGGAGACACAATCTGTTCCCCTCCCAACATGGGAGTTAAGAAAGGAGTGAAGAAAGAGTTTTACTAAAAATACCCCTCTGAGGGTTAAGTTAAAATTAAACATTAGTGCAGTCAAAAGAAAACAAGCAAACACAATGCAGTGACATCAGTTTCCTGGAGTTCCTGGAATTCTCCTCACCACCCAGAGCTGGGGGCTGGCCTGGGATGCTTGCATGCACTCACACCCCCTTTAAAAATATTATGAAACAAAGAGTTTTCCTTACAAACACCTGTTTGTGCTATAAAACAAAAATCAACTGCAAGGACAGTAATAATGATTTATTGGATATTAACACTGCATCAATACTTGGCCATAACTTGATCCATGTTGATACTATAACCTTTCACTGAGAAAAGCACAGCTAAGGTCTGCAATTTCACCCCGCTCTGACATCCTAACACACTGCTGTGATCCATGCTTACTGTCCATGCTGGCAAACTTAGCTTACAAGCAATCCAAGCTAATTTGGTTTAAGCTTGCCTGTTATGGAAGAGAGCGTTTTGGAGAGGAAGCAAGTGTTTTACATCACTGAAAAGACACACAGAGCATGGAAGCAACCCAGCCACAATTACCCACAGTCTTAATCCCATGGTACCATGGTTAATGCCCCAAGTGCCAGAGATTGTTGCTATCCACTGAGGATTCAGCATCTCAACTTGAAACACTGACTGCAGGCAGCCACTGAGCCACAGTTCTCTAAATACCATGCTGAGAACTTGGCTTTAGAATCAGACTACAACCACGTGCTGAATCACACCAGTCCTCTGCAGCATGTTTTCCATTTCAGACTTAACCCTTCTTTGGCAGGAAGGCCAAAAAGATGAGGGCTGAAGGCAGTGTCTGCAATACACTCACCCGTGTAAGTGGCAGGATGCCTTTTAAACACGGGGCTTGAACGTTCTTTGTAGCACCACGATTCACTTTCAACTCCTGCCAAGAGGAACCCAGCCTGTAAGTTCACAGCACTTGCTAGCAGCAATTAACTCTAAGCTGCTGGAGAGTGTGTACAACGTGCTGCATTGCTATTGGAATGTCCACAATCAGTTTGTTTAACCAAAGAATCAGCCTGCAAAAATAGTACCACGGTGTGCAGGGTGCATTCAGACCAGGACACTCTGTGTTGCTTGTCTACTCTCATTAAAAAAAAAAAAAAAAGGCAAAAGGATAGAGCAGATCCAGAGAAGGTACTGACAGGGATAAGTAGGATGATTGCAGATATGGAATGGATTTCATACAAGAAAAAATTGTTTAAGCAGAAGCTGAGGTGCAAAGTGACAGAGCTATAAAAACAAAGCCAAGAGGAAGTGTTTATTTAGCTCCTGGCCTCTTGCAACAGAAGAGATGGTAAGCACAAAATGAAACTAAGCAGCATGTCCAAAACAAAAGAAAGTGCTTCTACTTCTGGGGCTACACTGTGGAATGACATGCTGTAAGACAGGGCTGATGACAAAGCCTGTGTGAATGGAAAAGGCCAGTACACCAGTTCTTGGGGAAAGCAAAAGACAGGGAAGCCATCAGGGGCTTTATAAGACAGATAGTCAGGAAGTCCCTGCTCCAAGGTAGTCTCCTGTCCAAGAAAATGGAGGCAAACTACACCTAAGTCAGCATTACTCTGTTTTCTGTGTTCTTCTATGACCCCCAAGATACCCATGCCTGAGGCAGAACACTGTGCTAGACAGATGTGTTCCCTGGGCACACTGAGATTCTCACGTAAAGGTTTCCACAGTCTCTCAATGCCAGGCACATTTTATGGACTAGGGAGTAATAAAAATAAAAATGAAGCAACAAGTGCTTACATTATTTATTTACGGTCATATTACAAGTCTGTGAACAATCTGGAAACAGAAACACTCCCAAATTCCAGTGCCAACTTCCCCAGAGGGAGAGGCAGTACTAGAATGCAGGAAAATTGCCCTATTACTCAATCAAGCTATGGAGGCTAAATTTAAGCCAGGTATATGGAAGAAGCACCTATCCTTTCTATGACAAAGAGGAAAGATTACCTGGGATCCCATAAAAAATTGTTTGCCTGACTTGGAATCTGCACTGCTAAAGAAGAACAAAACCATTGCTGGTTTAGGATATGGTATGCACACGGCAGCGCCTTTGAAAAATTCCCACGTGCACATTTGTGAAGCAGGTACAGAGACACAGCAGGGATAAGAGTTACAGCCTTGGCAACACTGCCAGTATACAGATTCCAGTCTGACTGGGCATTTTTTAAGCTCCTCTTGGGGATAGAGAAAAAAAAAAAATCACTATTTCTTAAAATCCTCCCCAGTCTCTTCCTCGAATGCAAGCTGGGAGTGCATTGCCCTGGGCACAAGGATTATGGTTAGAGAAATAGCACAAACCTCTGACTGCCCCAGTACTCCACTTCATGAGCCTGCAAAATGGGGCATGAAGATACAGGGACGCTTTTTATGTGCAATAAGGAAGAATCAGGTCAAAGTACAGCCCTTGCACTTGCGAAACAAGCCTTTCCACGATACACCAATCAGCAAGAATGGCTGAGAATCCTCCACTGCTCTCACCTTCCCCAGCCTAGCCCCAAAATCATAACTCAAAGAAAGGCAAGTCCTTGCACGTTGCATGTTTCAGACAGGTTTCAGAAACAATCACAAGTGGTGAGACTGCCAAACCAAGCTGGATTTTGATGTGAAAGGAGAAATCCGAGAGCTACCCTGCCTGCTTAATGCTGAAGTAAACCAAAGCTGTCGAACAAGCCACAAGTGAGAGAAAGTGAGCTATCCACAAAAGGTGAAATTGTTATTACTCGTCAGTGCTCCAGCGGTTCCCCTGGAAAGGAAGTGACTTCACTCCGACTGTGGATTCAGTGAACGTTTTATACTCATCGGGGAAGAGGAAGTGCTTCTGTAGCTGGTGACATCTGCAACCCTTCCTCCAGCACATGGCTTGGCACATCTCCTCTAGCACACGGTCCATTATCTGCAATAAACATGCGTAGGAGCTCCCCATCCCAGCATAGACTGTTGCTTCTCTTATGTGATGTATATGCATCACCCTCCTTGGCTTGTGGTTTGGAGACTCGGGTGATTAAAAATAATCACCGCTCTGTCCAACTGTGGGAGTTGCCTGAGCTGTGCATTCTGCCTGAGTGCAGGAAGTAATGTATAACTGAGACGATGCAAAAGAGCCTACAAAAAACCTGCCTTGGAGCTCTTCAGCGGCGTTTCAGTTCAATGGCTCACAGTGCTCTGGGAAGAGGCAAAGCCTGAATGAAACGGAGCAGGGAATATTTATGCATCCTGCTCCAGTGAGTGAATGCAGCCACCGAAGTCAGGGTTCATTCAGCTTCCCCCTGCACACCTTCAGAGTAAATGTGCAAGTTCAGAGTAAATCCCAAAGCTGTGAAACAGCTGTGCATGGCTATCCTAGAGCCTATTAAAAAGCCCCCCCTTTTTCCAAGCCAAGTCTGGATCAAAGCAGAGCCAGCATTTGCAGGTCTGCTGGAACACGGCTCATACACACTCTTGTCAAGCTTTACCGAATGAAAGCTCAATACATAATTTATCTACTACACACGCTTGTGAAGTAGTAATTACACCATGCATGCATAAAAATCAGACAATGAATTTAAATGACCTGTTAAAGGCCACAAAACAAGTTGGTGGCTAAGTCAAGATAATTGCAGCTACCTCTGAGTAATCTGCTATCAGAGCATGCAATGTGTTACTGAACTAATTTCTCTTAGTGAAAAAAGGACCATAGCTTATGAAACCAAGCAATTCAGCTCACATCTTCTGGTTTACTAATCAAGCTTATAGAACAAAAGAAGTTGATCTTTCATTATTTATACATTAACTACATTGTAAACTAGTTATTAACCCTTCTAGTAACACCCAAACATGGGCAGGCACGTTAAGTACTACCAATTAAAATACAAATTTGGGTTCACACACAAATATGTACCAGTTTAGCTGTTAACACTGAACCTCACCAGGCACTTTTCAAGCAGTGGTTCTCACAGGGCCCTAAGGACTCTTACTCCTACATGTCAAAGAAAGGTTTTTACTGATAAAAAGTGTGTATGTGAGCTAAGAATCCGTGGCCTTTCTGTGAAAAAACCCAAACAAGTACAAGACAAAGCGTTCAAGCCCTAAGTTATTCTGGTGCAGAGATAAGCCAGAAGTAGCAGTTGTAAAATATGAATAATAATACCGACCTCCATAGTAGGACATTTAGTATTTCTGTATTGTAGTGTGTGTGTGTATCTATCTATCTATATAATCTCACTGAGAACATAATTGCTGTTTAGAATAGGGAAGCCAGTACAGAGAAACAATTTAATTTCCATAAATATTAAAACCACCCCAGCTCTGAGGGGCAGGGCTGCAGAGAGATGCTATTTGGTAAACTGAGTTAAGTTACTGCTACAGGGCCACTAACACTGACTGGACTATAGCAAAAAGGAAACTAAACACTGCAAATCTAAACTCCAACTCAGCAAGACTTTGAGACCAGGAACAGAGTCCTGCATCGCACCTTGTCTCTGTGGATGTGATAATAATCCAAGCACAAGCCACCCTGGGGACTGGGATGTAACACAGAGAGTCACATACATGCAGCTATTGTGCATTTATCACAAAATCAGGCAAAGGTAAGTGTTTGCAGCATAGGTGAGGAATTTTGTGGAACCACTGTCCCTCGAAGAGGATCCTCCAAACCCAAGGTGCAGAAACTTAAAGCCGTCTACTGACAGACTGTTCCTTAACTCCTGAAATTGTAACTCTGTTTTATCTCCCCAAAGGTAGAGCCAAATTCAACCAAACCCCACATGATTTTCACAGAGCTTTTCTATGCCTTGAACCTACTGAGAAGCTATTTGGTGCTACTCTGTCCTTTCATACATTGTGTAAAATGGCAGGCTGCTTCTACTGAGTTCTGAAAACCACAGTGGCCCTTTCCTTTCTGGAACATGCAAGTCTGATTTTTTTAAAAAGGAGTTTTGAACTCAAAGCAGGAAGAAATAGTCCATGCCTGTTTGTAACCCTCACAGCGTGCTGCCAACCAACATTTTCCTTTACAGCTGTACAACAGCATTCAAAACACATCCACACACAGCCCCTCCTGGAGACAAAACACCTAGCTGAGAAAACAGTGAGCACTTTTCTCCCCAGGAGTAAGCAGGAATCTTGCTTTGCAAAGCTGCTGAGGGTGGCAGGTTTGGTTTTGTTTAACTAAAGCTCATTCCCTCTCTAGGCGCTGCACTTTGCAGAGGGAAAATAAATAGGCTGGAAGAAACCCAGAAGCTTGCAGGGGAGAACCTGCAGGGAAGCAAGCTGCAGTGTAAACAGGGAGGCAGAGCAGGGCTGGGGGTCAGGAGGGCAGGGCTGGATCTGGTGGGGAGAGTGCAGGTACAGCCCCTGCCCTACACCAGGGCGGAGGCAGGAAAAGGGGGCCAGGAGCCACTTTCCAAAAAGGAAATTTCACCCTGCCCAGGATTTCCAAACTGCAATAATTTTCCATGGGCCAATCAGGGAGGAGCAAGGCAAACGCACCAAATTAGGAAAGTAAATACTAGAAGGGGGAGAGGAAGGAGGAGGAGGAGAACCCAGCAACCACCTCCCAAAGCCACAGTGGGAGAGGGGTCCGAGTTCCACGCTGAGCTCCACCAGCCCTCCCAGCCCTGCCTTTGGGAAGGAGGAGAGGACGCTGTGCCAACCTCACCCAGCACTGTGAAGCTACCAAGAGTGCAGAGAGCTGCCCTGGAAGCCAGATGGCCACAATGCATAGCTACATGCTCCCAAAGGAGCATTCCCATCTCGGGTAGAAACACCCAAATCACTTCCCAAAGCCTGGCCCACAGGGGAGAGCCGCAAGACCCTGCTGGGGCAGAGGGGCAGGCTGAAGGGGCTGAGCAGGGATGTTTACAAACGTGTCAGCCCCTCCTCTGTAAGAGGAACTCGGAAATGAAAGGGCTTTGGCAAGCGAAACCTCAGATGTCTTTTGAGGTTTTCTGAAGACTTGGCTGGATTAGCTTCTGCTCAAGACAAACGGATGCAATCATTAATCATCCTCAGTAAACACTGCGTTAGGGGCTGAGCACAATTCAACACTACTATTTCCACTTTCTCCTTATGCAAAAGAAACATTCTCAGGGAATCAAATATCAGTTGCAGGCATATGCCAGAGTCAAAAGATACAGCCTCTGTTAGTAACACAAACCACACTGTGCTGCTTTGCACAAGATGACTGAATGGAAACTAACTACCATATGTTGGCAAAGGAACCATCCCCCTCCCCTCCCAGCAACAAGCTTCATCTAAAAAGAGAAGGTTAAATATAAACTAAAAGCAGTGCCTGAACAGAGGGCTAAAACCACAGCAACCTCCAGCCCCCTCTTTCTAGAGTATCTGCACTGCACATCTGTGCAGCTCCGTAAGACGGTCGGAAAAACCCAAACAAGCCTCCAGATCATGCAAACCCAAACCGGCTTCATTGTGACACTGAAAGTCTCAGTCTCAGCCATGCAAATTTCAATACTACTCACTGAGTTAGTGCTGTCAGAAGAGATTTGCATATGATACCTTTTTACAAATGTACAGACAAGAAAACAACCCAAAGGCTACTACTATTACCAGGCACACTCTTGCTATTTTGATGCTCACGTTTTAAAATTCTAATACATCAGCCTATACCATGACTCTCCTTTACTTTATAAAACTTTATACTTCAAGTAATAGATTTAACTTTAAAAGATTTCAATGAAACTCTGTAACCTCAACTCTTTGCCGAAAAGGAAAGAAAATATTCCAGATGGTAACTTGATGTTCAGCTTATTTCTACCGCACATCCACGAATCAGATCATTTACAAAACAGGATACTCGCCCAGATGTACATTCCGATTGCTTCAGCCCCTCAGTACATGGTCAGCATCCTACCCCCATTTCCTTCCATTCCCAGGAAACCACGTGCCAATGGCCACCCTTGTCCCTAACTTCAGATAACAGCAGCACCACCCAGCAACAACAGAATATTACTGAGATAAAAATAAAACAGGCTGTCTTAAGATAGAAAGTATATGCCTGCTTTCTTTTCTCCATGCGTATAGGTAGCTCTCAATAAATATTTCTAATTCCACTGCTAAAGATAGACTCTATATGTAACTCTATAGTGTGAAACTTACACTCACGTTTCTCCTTGAACCCTCTGAGCTCTTAAACAAAGCCCTTGTGCCCTACTGCCAGCCACCATAACGTTTTCAGCTGTCTTCCATCGTTCTGAACATCAGAGATTTAACTAGTTATTTTTAATGGGGCATTTCTTGCACCAAGGATTCCAAACAAAACAGGGCTGACAGACTGATGTCAGAGAACGCATTTTGGAGAATGAACATCTTACCTGATAGTGCCTGTGGGGGATGGGAGGGGACTGACCACGCTCCGGAGATCCGGCTCCGGGATGTGGATCTTTAGCGGTGATATCTGAGGGTAAAGTGGCCGAAGGGGATGCGTTGAGGCTTCCTCTTTTACTTCCTCTTTATGGTATAAAGATGTGAACTGGATCTTTATAACCGTGCTAGGGAATCGGAAAGTACATCTGGAAGGGAAAGAAAGGGAAAAGTCAGTTTCACACATGATACTGAACATATTTAAGAGGTTTTGTATGCAATTGATGAATCATGAATTAATTCAAAGTCCACCATTCAGCATCTTTCTGCCCAGTGTCTTGGGCAGAATTACTGATCATTAAAGCTATGTAAATACATCACAGTGAATCATGGATCACTTAATGATTAGATGCAAACTGAAGGTTTGGGTAAGTTCAGTGATTTCCTCAAGGCCATGTATTCAATCAGTGACTAAGCAAGATACATTCCTGTAACAACAAACTCTTGGGTTCCTGCAATGTATCAAGGACTAGGATCTATTTTTAATTAGCTCATTGCACACATCTCAGGAAGATCCAAGTCACTAGAAAGTATCAAACCACAAGCAACGGAGCAAAACAGCCATAAAGTCCAAACAGCCTCCAGGTAAGACCAGAGAGCATTATTTAAAGACTTGCCCCTATATATTGTATAATTGATATCCATTTATATTTGTGCACATGATGCTAAAGGATCATCTAGCAGGTTTCAGATTAACATACATTCATTTCCAAGTGCCTCCCTCTGGGGTTACAGCTAGCAGGGTTAGAACAGGGCCCCTGCAAGCCTATGGGGCCTCATTTCTTCTCTAAGTAACACTTCTTTCCAACTGTTGTTTAGGAAAAAAAAAATCATACATTTCTAAGTGCAGCCTTCAGGAGATGCTGGGAAATTCAAAAGGAAATAAGCACTGACATTTTCCATATTTGAACAGAAAGCTTTCTAATTTCCAGTGTCTACAATGAGCACAGGGCTTTGAGAGCGAGTGTTCTGCAATTCTTCTTATTGCACTTTAATTAGACAATCATGTGCAATCAATACAAGCTTTCCAGGGATCATTTCACTGATACTAAGGTTAAAGCAGCAGGAAATAAAAACCAGGTTTTACCGTGGGAAAGGCCAGCAGAGCACAGTAATTGTGCTGGATTCCAGCACCTTGCCTATAGAAGGAAAGGAAGGGATTTGGGTGGTGTTGTTCTAGCACTCTAAGTGCTGGTGTGGGCTGAGCAGAATTCTTTTAACCAGTGCATTATTAAATCCTACCAGGTAACAGAACAAGGTGACAAACAAGTCAATCTGTTTTTGTAACCACCTTATCTTGATGCTGCTATTGGCAGAAATGCAGCTCTAAAACACACTCACTTGCTCTTGGTTCTTTGGCACAAGCTGGTTGTGCTGTAAGATAGTGCTCAAAATTATCATTCAGGCATGGGAAGCTCATTCCCATCTCCCACCTCATCTCTCAAATGAGCTGGCTCAGCATTCAGTGGCTCACAATGGCTCTGCTAGTACAGCAGGAGTTTGCATTGCATTTAATTCACTTCAGAGGTCCTGCCACCTGCACTCATTAATGCATTAAATAAGAACATCATTGCTGGCAATGCAGCCTAATTGTGTTTATCTAACCCTTCTAAACAGGGTTCCCTGCAGATTCAACACGAAGGCACAGTTCAAAAGAGCAGTGTCCATGCCTTGCAGCGTCTGCCAGCAGCAGGCACCAACCTCCTGAGATGAGCTGAAACAAGGATGTTAAGCCACTGCCCTGGATTTTAAGCTTTGTACTGCTACATGGATTTGCTTAAAGAGAAGAAGCTCAAAGTACATACATTTGCAATGAGCATCACATGGACTAAAGCTCAAAACCAGTATGAGCAAAGCTTCATCATTTCTCAAGCCCTTATCAGGGAAAAGCTGAGCTGCCTGTCACAGAGCGATGGAATTCTCTGCTGTAACACCAACTGCTCAGCATTTTCCAACATCTGAGTCAAGGACAAATCAGTCTCTGTTCAACAGAGTTCAGTGCAATCCCAGCCTGCTGCTGATCAACAGGCCTGACTGCACAGAGCCCTAAGGCTGTTTTGCAGCACTGCTGAGGCCAGGAGATCCCCCACTGCAACCTCATAGCAGTAAGGAGCTCTATCCCACTGCCACTTAAGTCTTCCTTTTCAGAAGGACCCGGTAATGCAAGATCCATATCTCCTAAATTGCTCTGAGGTGATGGTAAAGTAACTCCTTAACTCTACTACGCTCACTGATGCTGCAGCAATGTTAGATAAAAAGTGATACCTGCACCAAACCACGGTGAGAGGCTGTCCCATCAGCCTGTGAGTGTGGGCAATCTCAAGAAAATCTGTTACTTTTCCAAAATCACGCGTCACTCTGAAATGTGAAGTCTAAACTAAGGCAGCAAACGTGCTGAAAAGGCCCATCCAGCAGTGCTTTTCCCTGCGAGCCTCCCCAGAGCCACTCTATCCAGCCATGCGATTTACCCGCAATCTCAGGCTGCAACCAGGGGAGAGAAACAGAGCCTGGGCTGGGCTGACTACACAAGCAAACAATTTATTGGCTGCTGTGATTTTGTTTTTAGACAGACAGGCTTGTCTGTTCACTGAAGCAGAACCCAGGATGTACAACCAGCTTTCATGGATTATGGTAACTAGCACGAACATGGCCATTTTGTAAGGAACCGGTCCCAGGAAAACCAGGGAGTGGATATATGCAAGGGTGCTCACAGCTTTAGAAAGTCCTGCAGCCCGCTCTGTGCTGGCTTCAGTACTGACACTGCCTGCAAAGCCAAGCTGGGGGTAATGTAGCTGAATTTATGCTTTTCCTGATGTAAAAACCTGAGACCCAAGAAATGGAAATGCAATGCAAAGCAGATTGTAAATTCCTGCGGAACTCCTCCCTTCCCTCAGGGGTGAGAAGGTGCCCGGGATTAAGGTTATTGTTCCAGTCTATCACAACCACCACAGCAGTGCAAACGGGCACCAGCACAGCCCAAGCCACTGCTTCAAATCAACACAGCCTAATGCTGGGGAACCATGTCAGTGAGAAAGCAGAAAAACATGATTTTGGCACCGTCTTGTCACAGGAAGCTCACTTTTCATTACATTGAACCTGAATGCGGTTTTAATGAGCTTTTCTATTGTTCCCTTAATTACCCTCTTTCCAACCAAGAGGATAAACTCAAATTATATCAGGTAGTCCTATTTAGGAGTGAGACACATTAGTGCAGGACTTAAGCCTTTGAGAATTACACTTCTACAAAGCATAAGCAGGACAAGACAGACAACCCAAGCAGAACTGAGCATGCATTACTTAAGATTACTGTACATATTTCAGGTTATTTAAACTGAGTTATACTATTTGATCCATGTTGCATGATTCCTATCAAAGATGCAATAACAATTTTTACTCCCACTTAACATTTTCATTATGAGAAAAAGATCAATCTGAAAGCACAGATTAGACTCAACATAAAAAGCATAATGAAGTTAACTGGTATTTCCAAGGGTGCCCAAGAGGCAACTCTTTCAAGCACCT
This sequence comes from Gymnorhina tibicen, assembly GCA_013399875.1. Classification (NCBI taxonomy): domain Eukaryota; kingdom Metazoa; phylum Chordata; class Aves; order Passeriformes; family Artamidae; genus Gymnorhina; species Gymnorhina tibicen. Next base: position 194,622 of record VXAZ01009653.1, read on the forward strand.
CTGAAATTTCCAGCTGATTAGATGGATGAATTAATGGTCTGCAAAAACTTTGGTCTTGTTACTGGCAGGAAGAGCCTGCCTCAGTTACAGATCTGCTGAGTTTATTCAATAACCTGCACAGACAGGTACGTGCTGCAATCAATCCCTGGCCATAGAAACCATATGGACTGAACTCACAGTATAGCACATACATCAATTCCTTGTGGGAAAGGGTTCCAGTTTCTCTAGGATGCCTTGCAAGGCTGTGAGAATAAAAAGCTTTTTTTTTTTTTTAAAGTTTGCGTTAAAACTAAAGACACACAAACAGCCTCCCCAACCTCCACAAACTGCACAGAAACAATTCTTGCCTTCTTAGATTACAGGCAGGAGAAAAATGGATTGCTGGCTCCATGCTGCCTGCTGGAGTGCACAGAATCCATAGCAGTGGCTGAATGCATGCTATATATACATTGGAGACCAAGGGGAAGAGAAGGAGTGCACATTCCACACATGGTTACAGTCACATAAAAGATGTTGCTAGAATTTTGTTTGCTTGTTTTACACAAGACAGATTTTTCCAAAAGTTTCCTGGACGAGCTCCTCCCACTGACAGCACAGCTCCCATGCTATTAAGGCATCCTTCATGTGGTGAACCAGTGACAGTGACCACAAGCATTTCATCTACATAAAGTCTGAAAATAAAGTGCTAGGAAACACTAGACTTTACATAAACAATCACCCTAGAGCAGACTTCAGGAAGGATGGTTAGGGGAAAAAACCCATCAAAATGACTGCATACCCTGCATGGCTCTATAAAAAGCAGACATTCTCCTCCTCCTCAAAGCACCTTTTACTCACAGATGCAAAGGGAAGGGAGATGCATTTGCCAAAACATAGTACCAGGTTCAACAGAAGCTATTACAGTCACTGACTTCTTTGTTAAAGCACCCTGAGTGCTGTTAACACCAAATGACTTCTGCTAAGATCTGCTGCATGACAGCAAGAAAAGGCTATTTAAAGATTTTAAAAGGAGGCAGGAAACTGCTGGATTTATGCTTTAACATTTACACTGAGGAAAAGCACAGTGACAAAAAGAAGACAAATAATAAGAAAGCCAAGGTGAAACATATATATAAAATAGATGTATAATGTATATTTAAAACTTGGAACAATATTTTATATATTATGTTATATATATAAACATAATGTAGTATGTTATGTTATATATAAACAGTTCATCATGCAAAAGGAATAACCAGAAAAGTAAGCTGGAACTGTTACACATGCGTTGTAATCAGCAAGCTGGTACCATCTTTGTCTACTTTATCTTGCCATAATTTATGAAATCCTGTTATTCCTGAATGTTGGGGGTACAACTGCACCAGTAACATCTGTGGTACAGTGCTGAGATGCAGGTTGAGCCAGAAACATTGTAGGAGGTGCTCTGGTAAAAATATCACATTTTACCATTTGAATCTGATGGTACCACAGGCCCCAGGTTTCATTCAAAAGCCTGCTTAAGCATGACTGTCTCCCTTTTCTCTTTAAACATGCACTGACTGTAACCACCCTGCTGACACTCAGTATCTCGATCTTTCCTGCCATCACTCTGACTTTGTATCAGCATTGGTGTGACCAGCAGGACCAGGGCACTGATTGTCCCGCTGGGAGGTGAGGCCACACCTCAAATGCTGTATCCAGCTCTGGGCTCCTCAATACAGGAAGAACACTGAGGGGCTGGAGCGTGTCCAGAGAGGGGAACAGAGCTGGGGAAGGGCCTGAAGCACAAGCCCATGAGGAGCAGCTGAGGGAGCTCAGCCTGGGGAAAAGGAGGCTCGGGGGGAACCGTCTGACTCTCCACAACTGCCTGACAGGAGGGTGCAGCCAGACAGGGCTCAGGCTCTGCTCCCAGGTAACAAACAACAGGACAAGACGAAACGGCCTCAGGTTGAGCCAAGGGAGGTTTAAATTGAAGATCAGGAACCATTTCTTCACCTAAAGGGTTGTCAAGCACTGGAACAGGCTGCCCAAGGCAGTTGTGGAATCACTGTCCCCGTGTAGATGCGGCACTTGGGCGGACATGGTTCAGTGGTGGCACTGGCAGTGCTGGGGGAATGGTTGGACTCAATGATCTTAAAAGGTCCTTTCCAACCTAAACAATTCTGTGATTCTGTGATGTGAGGGGACAATAGTCCAACTCTTGAGGATGAGGCAGTTATCTCTACAATCAATAAATACCTTGGATTCAGCAAAAGTGGCCAGCCAGAGCTCTCATCACAGCAGCACATCATGATGAAACAGAACTGTGTCATTATTAGCTAAAGTTTGACTAAGAATGGCCACAAAAACCCTTGTAAAAGAGAAAAAATCCCAATCAACCCCCACGAAACAACTGTTTCTCTGTCCCCTGTAATTTCTCTGAAAATCGTTTGTTTTGTGCCAGTTACTCATAGCTCACCCCAAAGACTATAGTACCATTTCCATGCACAAAATTCCAAAATCATGTTTGGTTTCTCAGTACAAGTGAGAATTTGCTGTCAGTCATCTCTGTCAGGCTATTACCCTTACCAGCTATTTCAAGATACCTGACATAATTCTACTGGAGGGCAAGGTGGATACTTGTCACCCTTTCAGCGAATGTGTACTATAAATACCAAAATTTCAGGCTACAATCAATGTGCAGGTGCTGTACAGAGCAGCCATTACAGAAAAGTGCCCAATTACCTCCTGTAACCAATTTTCTTCATCTTCTGTAACCAGCTAAGCAAAGAACCACAAGCCTGCATCTATGAAAATCCTAAATCCACTCCCTATTCACAAAACCCTTTGAAGCAGTGTGAAAGGACGTGCTTTGGACAACATAAAAGACTCACTGGGAAAGTTTAAGCACCTGTGCACCAAAAACGAAACTAGATTTGGTTAGAAAAAGATAAGAGTTTGCTTCACTTAACTAAACATGTATCTAAGCCCTGAAGGTCTGCTCACAGAGAGATAAGCACACTGAGACAAAAACTACCTGAGATTCTAATTTCTTCAAAAACAAGGCTCTGAGAATTGCTGTGACCTCTGCAACAGCTGATCTGGGCGTATTTATTAACCAAGACTTGTTGCTTTGTGATGCTGCACTCTGCCCAGGGACAGCAATGCTTTTCAGAACTTCAGCTTTTCTATAGCACAAAGCCTCACTGCATCACAAAACAAAACACTTCAACTGCAAAATATTGAGAAGGATGTCTCCTGTTTCAGCAACTAAAACAACCAAATAAATGTTTTCTACCTTCACAAAAATAAACTCGACCCTTACACCCCAACAGGAATAATCAACCCCAGTATTTTTCTCAAAATGATTATGTTGCTGGAACTAAGCTGTCTGAAGCAGCAAGGTGTGTAAAAGCACAAGTACAAAAATCACCTTTCAATCACAAGTGAATTAAAATGAGTATCAGTTGGAATGATTGTCATAAAACCATACAACAAGCTCTGAAAGCTGTCTGAGCTGTCACCAGAGATTAGGTACTATTCACCCCTCCTTTGTAATAAAATAATAATAATAATAATAATAATAATAATAATAATAATAATAATAATAAAATCATCTAACATTTCCTGTTCCACTCCCTACCCTACAATTTTTTCCCCTAAATAGCACTTGGTAAGCAATACCAATAAGAAAACAGTTATATCATCCACTTGGGTAGTAGTGCTATCTGCATTCCAAACAAAAAAGTCAATTGCACTGAGACTACAGACAGTTCTGGAGGGAAGAAAGACAGATACATTTTATTCTTTTTTGTCTAAACACACATCACAAAACAAGCCTGTGCTTATCACCATGGCAATTTAAGAGTCCCTATGATTTTTCCTTACACATCTCTACCTACAGGAGGCTACAGGACACAGGCAGTGCAACTGCCGCAGTTTTAAGAGTGCTTGGTTCATTTTGGAGATTACTGCAGTCTAAAAGTAAAGAGTTTTCAGCATTTGCCATTTCCCTTTCAACTGCTCTGAGCAGTTGTAGCACAGAAATCCTATTGAAGACCTACCCATAAGGTCCTTCATCAAACACACAGAGAAATACCTCATGGCTGGTAAAATCATTTGTTGTATACATGAAGAGATAAGCAAAGGGTCTGCAAGTAAATGGTGAAGTCCAGAATCCACATTTGTTCTTCCTGTAATGAATCAACTCAATCTGAAGAAAAGCAAGACAAGCACTTGGCCAAACAGCAGCAGGACAAGGAAATAAACTGCAGAGCTCCCTGCAAAAATGCCTCTGGTATTATCCACTATTGTTCAGTGAGAGGAAAAGCTAGAAAAATCACTGTTACTCTTTGTAACATAACTGACAGAAAACTAGATTTAAAAAGCACTGAGATCATCTGCAAATAAAGGAGTACAGTGCTCTCCCCCACTGCTCCAGTGACAGAGCAACCCATTGTAATGTTCGGTCATAATTATTCTGTAAGTCACCACATGAGTTTAGATCTGGAGGACTGGTTCCTAACCTCAGAGTTACCCTGAGCTCACAAATCACTTGCCTTGCATGCTTTGCAGCACACTCACTGTATTTAATATATGCTGTCATGCTTAACACTGCAGATACACAAAGGAGTTCATCTGTCAGCCAAGACTGAGCCAGAACTGCCTGTGTGCATATGTGAGTGAGCTCATGTTTGAAATAATTAGTTCAATTCAAAAGACAGTGGTCTTACTTCTACTTCATGAATTTAAATTTTCTTCTGGACGGAACTTCTTCCGGAAAAAGTTCCAGCAACTGTTTCCATTGCCATGTTCCACCAGATGCCCAAGCAGCTGAACATCAGTATGCTGGGGTCCCTGGCATTTACCCATGCCTTAGGTATTGTTCCTGTACTAGAAATAATGTAAATCCAGTTTTAGTAAAGGCAAGCTCACACCGAAGTCATCAGGAACGCCTCCTATCTGATCCAATGGAATTATTATTGACTACCCTGTGATTCCAGATTACTGGACGGATTTTCTGTCCTTCCCCTGGAATGCAACTGAGTTAGCTGAAAATCCTCATCTTTCCTGGACTTATTGGGATGAGTAATGGGAAACTGGGTAAAATTCTGTGTTTCACGTGGATGGCTCACTGGTTTCCTCGGCCTTAAAAATAAACTCCCCAAAGAGATATCAATTGTGTCATTCAATCTCATGTAGATTTATTTTAACACAATCTAAATCTGATTCTCTGCTGTAAGAAGCATTTCCTTCACTCCACCACCATTCCTGCTCTTCTGCCATTTCATCTCAGTATCACCCTCGTGCCAACAGTACCCAAACCTCTGCGCAGCAAGGCTAAGCAGGTAGCTGGAATAATTCTTCATTTCCTTTTTTGTTGGGAGTAAATTGCCAGGCAGATCAGATCCCTTAGCTTGCCTTCCAGATGGCATCACCAACACAAAGAAGGTGGAGGGGAAAAATATCAAGCAGAGGAAGGAAAGAAGAAGGTACTAGCAAAAATGTTGCAGATTTATAGTAGACCATAAAAAAGACAGAGCATGTAACCACAGACTCAGATTTAAGCATCACATGATCCAAACACTGCATTCTCCTTTCAGAAAACAAACTGCAATTCATTCATTTTGAGAAAAGCTCTGGTCTTTATCAGGCAAATCACATCAGCCACATGCTGATACTCTCAGGCTGGAAATTTTCAAAACTTCCTGAATCAGAGAAGTCACCATTTTTTTAAAAATTTGGCCTAATTATTTCAAACCCTAAGTCACTCAGCTGTGTAGAAGAGGGCAAAACAAAGACTAAAAATGTTTTCTGCATTCCAACAGGAGCTTCCCGTGGCCGTGTACCCATGGCAATCCTCCCATGGCAACTGGCAGGTCCCATCTGCAGGAGCAGGAGGGGGTTTGTGGTTACCTCAGATGAGATACACAGGCTCTGCATGCTGCAAAATCAGTGCTTTTTAGTACCTTTGTGCTTCCTGAGCTTATTCGCTGAACAGCCTTGAGAAAGCAAGTGCAGTAAGATGGCTGAACAAGGACAATGCTTCAGGAAAATTCAAAATTGCCATTTCTTTGTCACAGACGACCTTTTCCTTATGCTCCTTGTTACCATTTAGCTGGAACTGTACACAGGATAAAGGATTTTTTCCCTTAATGAGAAGGCACCCAAGTTACACTGGGATTTGCCTAACACTGCAGATCACCAAGCTTAAAATGACGTTTCCAACATAGCCAGACAAGATTTCAGATGGGCAAAGAGCGTGTGCAGGCAAGTGTATCTACTTAAAACAAATACTACCAGCAGCATCAGGCAAAACCACAACTTATGAATAGCTATGTCTCTTAAAAGCACCAAGTAAATTAGCTGTAATGAATGTTTCTATTGAGCACAGTTGCACAGGGCTTCCCTCTATGTCATTTCATCAAGGTTCAAACAAATTGAGAAACACTTCCACACAGAGGCAGATTTTCAAGTAAGTATTTTAGCAAACTCCTTTTGAAGACAGCAAAGTTTGGCCAAACTTCTGGGATTCTTCTCCCTGCCAGCAGCAGGCACACACAGACATACACAGAAAATATTTGTGATCCTTCAGTCCCTGAAGACATCCCCCCTCACAGCACTGAGAACAGCAAACTCTGTTCTCTGGATGGGCCACTGCCCATCCCTGGAAGAGCCATGGAGTGAAACTCAGCCAAATAGGTGGTAGGAGGGAAGGAGTATAAACACCCCCAGGCTGATAAGGAAGGCTAAAAAGGAAAAGAGATCGCAGAAGCCCAACCCAAAGAACTACAAAATGCTGCTTTGGTTCATATATTATCTTCTTTAAAAACACACAGAAGAAGACGAGCATTTTGGTTTTAGGCTCCAACAAGTGGATGCTAAAAGTAAAACCTTCAGGAGGGTTTGCACTATGGATATTGTGCTGTGAAACTTCAACAGTCATTTTATTCTACGCATCTTTCCCACAACTTCTTATCTTTCTTAGCAATCTTTTAATTGCTGTCACAGAGCAAATGGCTAAATCGAGTTAATTTTTCATTCAAGTGAGACTATTGGAGGCTGTTTCACACTGGAGAATTAGCAGTGAAGAATCAAGAGCTGTATTTTTGTATATATGTCTTTATTTTACATTCCTTACATCTCTTTAATAATATTCTGATTCCACTCTTTGAAAATTATTTGAGACATCAAGCACAGCTTCACTTTCAGATTCTCCCCTTTGAGTAAAACAGTGCAGAAAAGGGGAAAAAAGAGCAAACTAGGTAAGATGTTATAGTTGCCATTTTTTCAGTGTAATGAAACACTGCAACAAGGTCAGGGAAAAAATTCATGGAGTATCAAAATAGCATCTCATAGAAGAACAGGGGAGAAGTTGCCACAACTGCTGAGAAGGGGGTTTCAATCAGCTCACGGAGAGCCAGCAGGAATAGCAGGAGGCTCCCTCTGAAGTTGCCACCCTGCCTGGAGAATTAACATTATTGACAGGTCTTCTCCAGATTCCACTATCCCCAGCTTGGCAGGATGCATCTTATAATAATCCTGCTCAGTCCAATGCCAAAAAATACCCCACCAGAAGCTGCTCCAATCTCCTCCAGAAAGCCATCAAAGTGCAAATGGTCAGGAACGTGTGTTTCCAAAAATGACCTTTCTTCAAGTTTTTCAGCAGCAGCTATAAGCCAGCTCTAAGTGTCTGTTCATTCACGTTACTGCCTGCAAAAACAAGCTGAAGGATATTCTCAAAATACCATCACTATCACCAGTTATTTACAATCTCAATCCACACCTGACTAGGGATTAATTTACTTATCTATTTAAAACATGAAAAGCCTCAACTACTAAAACTTATATTAAAATTGACCCAAAAAAATCCTGACAATTATTTCCAGACAAATGATAAGCAAGATGATGTCAGAAACCAAGCCTTGGTATAATCAAGAGAATATAATTACTAGGCTTTTACAACAAACACCATTAGGGTGAAGGGTCTCTGTTGAAGCCCACCACAAGTGTCACCCTTTAAATATTCATGACAACACAACATAGTTGTTACTTGGTGCCCATCCACTGGGCACGGAGAAACAAAGAGGTGGTGCTGTAATTGTACCTCCCTCAGCTTCACATTTCAAAACATTGGAGTCAGCTTCAAAATATGCCATTCATTCCAAACCAGGAGCGCTGGGCACAGGGCTGGCTATCAGAAGACAAATTCCTGCTCCCTTCCCGAGTGCTCCTATTCCTTTGCACACCAGCACACTGCAGGTCAGCAGCACGTAGGGCAGATTTCATGGAGAACAGCCAGTGAAGATCTAACTCAAGTCTGCCAAGGTGCTAAATGTATGAGCCTTAGAAGGTCTTGCCTACACCCACAAAAATCAGATGTGATTTTACATCAATATAAATTAATCTGCAGCATTAATGACATGTACCTTTTGATCAATACTGGGTAGGGGTTTTGTTTCTTTATTAAAGGCTCCCCAGGGTGAATTCTGGCCCCACTTCCACCACAGCATCACAGTAGCTGCTCTGTTCTGCTGTCTAGTCCTTACTGTAAACAACTTCATGTCTCTGAGCACAGTTAAGTTACAGTGAACGCTTTTCTGCGTATCATATGGCAAACCACATCTTCACCCAGCACCACACTCTGCCAGTCAATTCCACTCTCTCATTTATTCTGCCTCTCAGTACAACGACAACGCTGAAAAGCCCTGCAGTTGCATTCCCGGGGATGTTAACAGACCTGCAGAGAACATTTAGTAAGATGTCCTCAGAGGCTAAAATTAACCATAAAGCTGCTGTTTATTTTGAAGCTTGGAAACAGGGAGGTGTTTTATGTGTCAGAACGAGTGGCCTGACATCAAAAACCTGATATGAAAGTTTGCCACCGAAGAAGTGGGCTGGCACAAAGAGCAGACGAGGCTTTTATTTAAATGAAGTTGGCTGCCAGCACCAGAAAGTTTCACTATCAGCACTGCAGATGCCTGATACCATCTGTAACACGCAGCAAGCCTATTATGTTATTTTGTTGTGTGTGTGGTTGTATACATAAAAATAAGGAGAGTTAAGAGACTCTATATAACACACAACAGCCTGTGTACCACGGCTGCTCTAATCAGGTATTCCAGCCTGTGGAGGTCTAGATCCTATCTTAACTATTTCTGCACCAGCCAAGAAATATTTGATCTTCAGAGAAAACGTAAATTACGTGCAACACGTGTGTGTATATCTCACTTATATCATCAAGTCTTGTAAGTGCAAAAATCCCTTGCCATGTTAGGCTAATCAATCTGTTCATTTTTTAGTATATTGTCAATATTGCGTTTTAATTTTTTTCCTAAAACTTGAAAATTATCAGTATCTGTGACTTGAAAATAAATAACCAAAACTTAACATGCTACATGCAGACATTCCAAAAGCTAAATAGTTATCTGGTTTGTACACAGCCAAGAAGAGCCAGGAAACAAATTGTTTTAGTTCCAGAGAAGGCTTTCTTTACTGAACTCAGTCTCTTTTTAACGCTAATATTTCTGTATTTTTTTTCCTACATAGTGCTCACTTTCCGATCTTCCATTTTGAACTTCCTTGCATTCCATATAACAGCATTGTTTTTCAAGATGTCTTTTTTAAAAGGATCACTGCTTAAAACCCCTGTAGGTCACAACCCCTTTAGCATGTTTCAAATCCTGATTTCTCTCCGTGGAGATCAGCAAGCCTCTCCCACCAACAGAAAAATAGAGGTTCCCTCCTCAGGAGCCATGCGGTGTTTCCAAAAGGCCAAGCTGAAGAGAAAGGAGTGTATCACCTACACAAACTGCCATGCTCGAGCTTTTACTGTGTCACACAAAGGGAAAAAGGCTGTGCTGACAGCAATCAGTCCCCTGCTGGTGTTTCTGGACAGCAGCCTGTGTGACACACCGCAGCCACTGCACAGACACGTGGACAACGTCAATAACATCACTATCAGCTGGAAGTAGACACAGATGACCAGCCAGCCACTCCCTCCTCCCAGCCTCCTTTGTGTCAATAAATCTTAACCTGGCTGTTTGAGCAATGTTTAATCATAAACAGTTGGGAACATGCTCCAGAATATAAACAAAGGTGAGTAGGAAACAAACGGAGACTGCAGTACCGAGAATCACTCGCCACTTGCTGCTGAGCCAGGTAACAGAGAGCAGAGAAACAAAGAACTGCTGGGGAACAGAACACAAGCACCTGGTGTTCATTTAAAGCAATGACCATGTAACAACATTAAAGTATCCAGAATTGCAGCCACAGAAGGATTTCAAGGACTAAATGCATTAACATTCTTGGTTCTCTTAAAAACAAACAAAAAAGAAAAATTAAATTGCTTAGAACACCCACTTAGATGCATGGAAATAAACTACCCTCATTGATCTCATCCCACTGCCATTTACAACAGTCATCTTGATTCCCTTCTGTGTTGCTAATCAAGCTAAAATTAACTCCTCTCCTGCTTACCACACGTGCTAGAGGCACAAAAATCAACACAGGGGCAGCAGGATCAATTGTTTCTCTCTACAAGTGCAGCCCACCTTGCTCATGTGGTAAATGTATATTTAGGACTTAGAGGATCACTCCAGGGATTTTAACCACGTTTATCACGGGGTTGGGTAGCTGTTTAGACTGGGTGGCAGAATAAGCAGCTCTAATATTTCAAACACTTCTGAACAACTTCTAGTCATTACTGGCCTCTATGGACCTCTGTAAAACAGGCTGCATGGAAGTGGGGATTTCAGTCCTGTTCAGCCAGTGTCCGTCTTGGAAGAATCAACATCCCACTTATCACTCCTGCTCTGACAGAGAGCTAAGACGTGTCTTAAGGCAGCATCTCCACAAAGCCCTGGAGGACTCTTCATTCCCAGAAGTTTGGGGCTAATTCAGAGGACGCAGAGCTTCATTTATATGGTTGTCACTCTGACAACACCGGTAAAAAAAATAAGTATCATATCCAAGTGTTCAGTTCTAAAGCAGCTTCATTTTAGATCTCAGGGCATTGTTTCAAATGAAAAATGCCAAACCAAAACAAAATCCCAACCCTACCAGAAAACAGCCATTAAACAAAGCTGAAGTACAGATCAAATTGGCAGAACTATGGAGTGGAACAGAAGTTTCAAAGAGAAAAGCACTCAGTGGAGATAAATATACTTCAAGTGTGTGCTTGGCAGCAGCCAAGGTTTTATGGTATTGGAAAAATACAGTACAGTGATAAACAAGGTTAGTCCATCCACCCCCATGGTAACTTGCTGTCCCACTAAGTTAATTCAAGTGCACAATGCAAGGCAACTCTTACGAAACAATGAAGGATGACATTTAATTCTATGTTCTGCTCTGGCCACCTCATCCTGCACTGATCCTTCCTCAGACATCAAATTCTACACCGTAAGGCTGAAATGGCAGACACTGCATAGTCTTGGATCAGGAGCACGTTTTGCTCAGCCCTTGCAAGGGCTCAGAGGTCTGACGTGTCTCACCTTCCTGCAGGATTTCTCTTTTCCCACTCTCCCCAGTCCTAAGAGAGCACTGCCAAACCACAGCTCCCAATCCCAAAGACAACACGTAGCCTCTGGCTGCTTCAAGACTCCTGGGCCGTGGCTACTCTGGCAGCACCAGGCAGTGAGTCTGACATTGCTTTTCAGAGATGTCACAGAAATGCTCAACACCAGCTCTGTAATACACACACATTTACCCACTTTCTGGTGCAGTGTTTCTGCACCAGAAAAGGCTGCCTAGCCCCCATTCACACTCAATTTTTCCCTGCTCCAAGATAAACCTTAAGATAAGAGCCTAAGTCTGGCTTCCATTCTACCACAGCAGAGACCACAAGAAGTGACTCAGCCTCCGTCACCACCTCTCACTCCTTCCCTGCTTCTGTGAAATTCAAGAGCCCTTCTGAGAGGTTTTCCAAGCCTCTGCTGGTCCCACTGATCTTGGTTAAAATGAAAAAGGTCAATATTAACTATTTTCCTTCTTTGCTCATCTTGGCAGAAACACTCAACTCTGTTTCCCCCTCAATCATAAACCACAATTAACACCTACCTCAGTGCCAAAAAAAAGCCCCACCTGCACCCACGCTCAGAGGAACTTCCCTATACCAGCTTCTACACAGAGTTCTGTTTTCAATAAGAAATTAAACAGTACACCAAGAATTAAATATGTACTGAGAGTATGGAACTAACTGCAGGGCCACAGTTGGCTACAAGAAGCACTGGTTATTCATTTCCATACCTCACTCAATACCAAGAATTTTAAATCTTTGCTTAACTGCCATGGAACTTTCAGCTGGCTGCAGATCCTGCCCCTTTCACCACACAAGTCTGGCCACTGCTGCCACAGGCAAGCAGCAAGTTCAGTTCTACCCCCATTTTCATCCTAACTCCCAGTTCCTTGAGAAGACTCTTCCTTTATTACTACAAGTATCCAGACCCTTGGGAAAATTTTATACCCTGGAGAGTAAGGGAAAACAAACCGTTTGAAAATAGCAGTTCATAAAATCTCCTAACAACCTTTTCAGAGAGAGGCACTTGTTTCACATCTTTGCTGGATACACTAGAGCAGTTTGATTCTCATGTAAAATCTCATTTACAATGCCATCAACTTTCTTCTAATGGGCCATTCATCATAGTAGGGTTTGCTTTCAAGTAGCCAGCCCAATACCTTGAAAGGTCTCACAAGTCATTTAGCAGACTCACCCTTCCAAAGCCAGGGAACTACCTATAAACACATTAGGGAAGGCTGTGCAAAACAAAATCACCTCAGTAAAGCTCAGGAAAAAAATCCTAATTTCCACATATATATGCCAGAAAAAGCCTGTGTGTGGGATGGTACTAACCTTTGAATTCAATCAGACGTTCTGAGAGGGCTCTAACATGCAGAGCATGACTATGATGTATTTTCCTTTGAGGCTGGTTCAGTTCATTTAGAAAGTGATTTGGAAAAGCTAATGTACTATTTAGGTACATTATAAAAAACTACCCATATGGAGTTAAGACTTTGCAAAATGTTCACACAAGTCCGTTCCACTCCCTCTGAAGACATTTCACAATCCATTCAATACCCAGTAGAGGAAGCCAGGATTACTGTTTTAAAACAGCTCTGAGGGTAGTTTAAATGTTTTAAAAGCTGACAACTTCTAGACTCAGAGCCAAATAAACATTTGGGACAACACAGAGCCTCTTACACAAGTGTCTACAAAGTGACATCCACCTGCATCCTTCCAAATACTGACATTTAAAATAAAGGTTAAAAGACAATCCCAGGCACAACCTTCCCTCCTACTAAAAAAGAGAATAATTTTACAGTGATTCAGATGATGATGCACTGAACTGGCTTGCAAAAGACCACCTAGCAGGATGTGGTTTAAGACTGCAAACAATATAAAACAATCACAAGATTTCTAAGGTATTTTAAATCCTGCCAGTATATACAACTGTGCTGAGGGGTTTAATCCTTGAAAGGAGTTTAACCAGCTGAAGTGACAATGACTCTTGCAAAACGCAGCACATGTGGAAGTTGTCACCTCAGTGGTTTCATTATCTTTAAATTAGGAAAATAAAAGAGAGTTACCTTGTCATATTACTGGCATAGTTTAATGCTCCCTTTCCTTTGCTTCAGTAGAATATACAGAATTAGGGAAACCTTTTACTTTAACGGATGTACCTTTACCTGGAAGATTTATATGAACTTCACAGTTTGCAGTATCATCTTTTTGGGGAACAGAATTCTGCCCCTTCTCTGCTATAGGTTTTTTTAATAGGAATTCTCATTCTTGCAATGGAGAACAAAGTAGGAAGAAATTGAGAAGAACCTCTTGGAGAAGAGGATGCACCTACTTGGTGACTAGAGACCTCAGATTCAGAATCAATATCCACCAAAACAAACTTGTTTCCCAACTTCATCCCGTGGCTGTTTGCAGTGAGCGTCGCTCTGGGACGCACAACTGTAAACAGATGATGTGCGAGTCTAAACTACTCGACTGTGCCTATTTTCAACAGCCAGTTTGCATATGCCTTGTTTACACAAAACACGCACCAAAAAATGATAGCAATCCTTTTATTGAACCACTAACAATCAGGAATTTTCTCCTAAGAATTCCTATGCCTGAAGGAAACTTCAGTGCTTGCCTTAATATCCCATAAAGGCATTAGCAGCCAGGCTTTTACTTCCTTTGCAGGTCTTCCCAGGACTAAAACAGTTTCATTATCTTGTCTCATTAGATGGTGTCTGAGGGAGACATGGGAAAAGAAGAGCCATAGTAATTATCCAGCTGAATGGACAAGGCAGAAGGAGGCAAAGCCACCCAATTGCCAAGCTTGTTGACAGTCAACACCCCTTTACACACGGTGGGCAGGCAGCCACCAGCACCACGTTACGCCAGGCATGAGACAATTAAAAAAAGGAGTAAGATCAATAAATAAAGAGCAGTTGGCATGTCTCCCACACCAAGAGCCCACCCTTACTAGTTTGGGCTACGCCTCAAACTGAATATGAAAAGCAAAATAATTTTTGGTCTACCCATCAGGTAGAAACAAAATTTGCTTTCTGTGTCTAGTCCTTTTCTCCTCCCACGCAATCAGGATTCCGAGTGTGTAAGAGTCCAGAGTTCTTATGCCCTCGAGAGAGGAAAGGCCTGAAGTTGCTCAAGAACAATTCCTTTAGCAAGTGCACAAACTGGCTCTGCAGGGAGTCCAGTCCTGCTCAGACAAACTGTTGGTGGCTTCTGTATGTGGCCTAAAGGGAGATAGAAGATTAAAACAGTTTGTGTGGGAAGATTTCCCAAGGCTCTCCTTGAAATGGCATGAAGCAGAAAAAAGGGGTACAGCTCCAAGGTTGTATTTCAGAGAGAGAGGGAGGGACATCCTTTTTCACAGTGCTTACACCACCTCTGCAAGGCTTTTTGTCTCCTCATTCTGTCCTAAAATATGGAGTGGATTGTGCTTGTACATGAAAACAGGCTCTTATGCTAGAAGATTCTTGGAGCACGATAATAAGTGCTAACAATGTGCTTAAAGTTTTCTTCCACTTCTCCTCCTATCCTAATCACACAGCATATATTAACAGAACCAGACAAAGACTGTCCATCTTTACTCCTTCAGCTAAGGCAGAGCTCCCAATTAACTTCTACATTATTTCTCCCCAACTGTCAAGATGTCCTCAAAGAACATGAAAATTACATATCTGGTACATTTAAAGGAGGGAGGAAAACCACCAAAGTAAATTGCGCATACACAACAAACGACAACCCAAGAAATTAAACTCGCTTTTAAGTTACTAAAAATAGACAGGATGGGAGGGAAGGGACTATCAATCAAATCTTAGAATTGCTGAATATTCAAAGAACAGCCTTGTAATGTACTGCTCTCTCAAGATTGCTTGAAATTTTTATGATAAAAAATGCACGAGGACATGAAAAAAGGAGCAGAAGGATAACGAAGAGCAAAATACACATGACAGAAGTGGATACAGAGTATTAATTAGGCCATTAAGATACTTAAATGTTTTACTGTCCAATAAAATATGTATTTCATAAAAATTAAGTGCTATGCAGAAGGAATGCACACATGCATTTACTGAGCTGTTCTGAAGAAACCAAAGACGTGAAATACTAGCAAAAAACATTTGTGGACAAGAGTGAATAGACATCAGTAAAATTGTATTTGTACTGTGAAAACAAAGAATATACAATTGGATGGAAATTTTCACTCACATTTACTTAAGGGAGAAATTAATCTGCTCTATAAGCATCTCATCAATCTGCTTTTATGAGGAGTCTGCAGTCAACTGAAATAGGGAGACTTATAAATACTTGAAAAAACAGTTCAGTGATTAATACTGAATTATTGACTGAAGTGAATGCATTAAGACCAGACAATAATTTGTACTCACAATTAGTCGATTAACCACGTCTGGAAGTACATCAAGATGTCTTTTCATAGCCCACATTCCGGAGACAGAAAAAAATGCTTCAGCTTTTTCATCTTACAAATTTGTCAAAAAAAAAAAAAAAAAATCACTGCAAAAAGACACCCAGACCTTCAGCTCTACATTTTCCTTGCGTTCAGTCTTGCAGTCAGTTACACCAGGGCCCATCAGCCATTTCAGATGCATAAAACAACATTCCAACCTAAGTTTACCTGTCAGAAAACACTGCACAAGCTCAAGGGACTTCTTAGGCATTTGCTGCAAAGCATATGCAACTGTAAGAGAACAAAGACCTTCACCACCCAATACACTGTGGTCTAAGCTTTACAGCACATTTCATTTCCATATGTTTCTTTCTTTACGGTGGATATCCTAGTCATGAGTCTGCAACCTCAGGGAACTCCTGGATGAACAGGGACTGAACCAAAGATAGTAAAACAAAGCTGGTGTTGGGCATGGCTACATGTGGGAGAAGCCTCTGTGCTCCGGATGGCTATTAAGGAAAAGGAAAGGAAAGAATCCATACTAAAGGCAAATGAGAAATTTTCTCCCTTTTCATTAACATCACTAGCTCAAAAGCACATGATTTTTCTTTTTTTAACCACGTTTCCACTTGGATTGGAAAGGAAAGCTGTCTCATCCATGTCTAACCAGCAGTGAGGTGAAGCTTGGTCTGTGAAGCATTTCTGGTTACAGAGCCCCTTGGCTCTGATGGCAGAACACCCAGACACTGCTCAGACACTGAGCTAGAAGGAGCTCACAGTAAATCACCACATGCCAGAGGAGCTGATATGCAGCTGAGTGCTAGTAGAGATCCCCCCAGAATAGGAAAGCCAGCTGGAGCAAACTGTCAGATCTCTGAGTGGTTTAACAAGCACCTCACCAGCCCGTCCCTTTGTCACCCCACGCTGTCACAGAGCAGCCCCCACACCCTCGCTGCCTCTGCTCTCTGCCATCACTGCACAAACTCCTCTCAATAACAGACACTAATTACCACACCTGGGCCAGCAATAAGCCTTTATTTGCATGGCATAAGTGGCAAATTCAAGTAGTTTCCTGTTCTCTACCAACATCCTGTTGCCCCATCTACTCCTCCAGGAAACTGCAACACCAAGCGAGAGAATTTGGCGTCCCACAGAACAGCTCTGACGCCAAATGGCCAGCTGAGCAGTTACTGGGAACTTGCTTACAAAGACAACAAGCACATTAATCTGGTTGTCATTTATGCTTTCAGTTATTCAGTGCAAGCCTGCCTATCACGTTTTCTGGAGAGGGGGGGTAAAAAGAAAAGCAAACAGCGTTATTTTGATTTGTTACCAGGACAGATGCTCTACAGTGAGTACACTCACGCAGCTGGCACCGAAATAACTAAGATATGAATTACTACAGATTTCATCATTTTTAGTCCCCATTTTCAGAAAAGCAAAAACTTTCACACTCATTCATCCTCTAGATTTATATGAAAACACAACAGTACCCACAGGAAGGATCTCACAGTCACCTAAGGATACATGATTAAGAGTTTGCTAGCATAAAGAAGTTACACCAGCACAACTTGAATCCACATTTATGACTTTATAGCTGAGACTCCACACAAAACTGTACAAGACAAGTGTGGCATGTTCTCGTTAGATTAATCTTTTCATAATCAACACATCAGCTAAGCTGAACCAAGCCTGGTTTAAAAGAATCCATAAGGACATACACTGAGTTTTGCATAACCTTACTTTATATTCACAACCTGACTTACAGCACAGCTATTTTTGAATCAACAAATTGAGCAGCAGCTTCACATGAGAGAAACTTTTCCTTAAACGTTTAATATAACTCATGACAAATTGAGCTGCTTAGCTAAAAATTATTACTTGACATGAATTCCATAATTAAAATCAGGTAATCCTTTATCACACCTTGCTGTGCAACAAAAAAACCTGTTCTCAAAGACAGTCTTTGAAATTAAGTAAGAGCATGAAAAATACAAGATGAAGCACTAAGAAAGCAAATCTTTAAAGGGTTTCTAGCAAGAGTAAAACCAACATCCACAAGCTGTAGCACAGCAAACAACGTATTTCAAACAAAGAACAACAACAAAAAAATTGCAAATGCAGATAATGCAATATTTAAGAAGCTAAACTACCCGAGGAGTTACCAGAGACAACATAGATATGCAGCATTTCAGAAACAACTAGTTCTGCAGTCGTGGTTATGTGGTAAAAGCATTTCCTTAGTGTGTGTACACAGGGTGTGCAGCTGCCCCCAGATGTAAGGACACCCTCCCTCGTATCCACCGTGATGGCATCGCCCCAACCACAAGAATGGAGCTCGAGTGGTTGGTGAGGTCACCAAAACACTGCGGTGCATTGTGCACATCTCCATTTTTCTAGAATATGGCATTTTTTAAAACTTGAATCAGTGCTTCAAGTTTCTGGCTAACAAACTGAACAGCCAAAACACTGCAGTGCATTGTGCACATCTCCATTTTTCTAGAATATGGCATTTTTTTTTTAAACTTGAATTAGTGCCTCGAGTTTCTGGCTAACAGACTGTACAGCCACGTCCCTAAGAAACTGGATCTAACTCTCCATTTTCTAGTTACGAAAGCCCAGTTGCCGAGACACCCCCACTACCCAAACACCGAAGGGAACTTGTGTACTCACAATACGGAAAGATTAATGCACATGTAAAATTCTGCAGGATCAGCACCTTGGTGTGTGGTCAGAGTATTGGACTATTTGTTTTTGTCAAGTTTATTGAGCACCTAGAAAAATCCCATTATAAATAAAGCAGCATACTCTTAATAAAACTTGACATGCATGGTAAGTTTTCAATTTATAATGGGGCTTATATACATAATTTTTTTTATTTTAACTCTGTGTTTTAATTTGATTTCATACACCCATATATTTACTTCCCTTGTACTTATTCTCAAACTAAAAAAGCTCCTCCATTTATTTCCTAAATGCTAAAAGAGCTACAGGTTTAAAAACTTGTTTTTATGCTTAGAAAGCTCATACTGAAAGAATCCATTTACACTGAAAAACACCAACTTCAGGCTCCATTAATTATGCTACTGCAGAAATTCTACATGGTCACAGAAGCAATAAGCAAATATCCCATGAAACATTCCCAGACAAGCATCATTTTCCAATCTATTGAGCTCACAGTTCGAAAAGCTCAAGTGCTATTATCAGGCTATGCTCAAGCAACATTTGCAGGTTTTAGTCAATAGAACTTTTGTGTTTAGGAGCATCTGAAGACCTGACTCATAGCTACTTAAAATTCAGGTTAGCAAGTTTAACTTTCAACTGTTACAGTTCCTTCTGTTCTGGGGGATAAAATAAATAAATAACCAAACAAATGCTTATTTTAGTTACTGAAGTGCCTAACTTGCTATTGCCAATTATTTTTAAAACTGAGTCAATTTTGAAGACAACAAAGAAAACGTTAATAATTCATCATTAACCTGATCCTGTAAACACCTGATTACACCATAAATTTGAAGAAATTACTGTCTTCAACAGGAAAAAATTGTTCCAGTGAATGGGTCCTGCTCTATCTTACACTTTTTCTGGTATCACTAGTTTTTAAAATCTAGTGCATATTCTCCTGGTAGTTTTGAGTTCCTCTCTTTCTTATAGAAAAATACCCAGATATTTATCTACAGATTTCCAGCTCCCACCAGCACAACTAAGAAACCATCACAAGCCATAAAAAGAGTTTCTAGCAAATCCTTAATTTGATTTGAAGCACTTATTTTTGATGTAAGTACTTCCATCATTTCATCTTGATTTATATTTGTAATGTCTGCTGTAGTGTGGCACTTGTTAATTAAACTGATTAAGGATCTTCAGCTGTACCATAGGTCCTCCACTCTTCCACCCACTTTGTTCCTAACTGTCATTAACCTCTAGGAAATGTCCTCTTTGTTGGTTATTATTGTTTAATTATACGGTATAGTTATGTCATCACATCTGTGAAATACAAGCTCCCATAACAACACAGCTGTGGAATATGATATTCCTGCCCAGCAGTAAAATCCTGGTTCCAGCAGATAATCCACACACACCACGTCGATGGAGGAAGTGATACGAAGCTTTTCAAAAGCCCTCGATTTTGAGTAGGGCTGTTGAGACAGGAGGTAAGTACAGCCTTCAGGAGAGGTCTCAAACTCCCCCTTTCTTCCCTTCCCCGCCCCTCCTGACAAGATCTTCTGTACATTTCAGGATTTACTTCTGGACTCAGAAACTCAGAAAAGAGAAGTTTTATACAGAAATAGTAAAGTGAGAAGGAACCTCAGAAAACAGAATTTATGAGCTCAGCATCTATTTTTTAGCGAGTAGCATGAACTACAACTGAAAGACACTTTTTCCTGGAACCCTCTGCTTCCATTCATGATCTCATGATGCACAAGCATTTCCTCTGCTTGTAATGTAACAGCAGCAGTGACTGCAGTGGTCCAAAGGAAACAGCACTTAGCACATTTCTGCCATCCTTTACAGGTGTGGGGGGGAAAAAAGGGAGGACAACCATTCAAACAACTGGTTCTTAGAATATTACCAGCAAGAGCTCCCCACATCACAAGGACCTCCCTCTAAAACACTGAATGGAATGATCATTAATTCCTGAAATTTAATATAAACTGTACATGTTGCTGGTACACGGAGAAGGTGTGGCTGTATCAAACAGGGCAGGAGTGTTACCATAATATGCAGAAAACATTGTGTAAAGTCTGTGTACTACAACCTGTCCTCACTTTGTCCTCCTTCTGACATCAGCTGGCAGTAAGCACACAGGCTTCTCTACAGAAAAGAAATGGCACTTTGTGTTTACTGGGGAGAGGAGATTTTTGTGTGTGTGCGCATGTGGAGAGGGAACTGTCTGATTTTTCAAGAGTGGAGATAACAAGGTAACAGCAGAGTTTCAAGCCTCAATCAAGACTGTGTACACCAAGCTTCAAGATTTTCTTTTTCCTGCTCTGGGTTACAAACCCTTGACTGGCCAGTAAGGAGTTGTTTACCTGATAGAAGCAAGGGGGCAAATTCCTCTAGATTGATGCAAAACATTTTCCTACTCTGGAAGTCAGAAAGGGAGGAGCACCAAGTTTATTTATGTAGCTCAAACAGCAGCAGAGCTACGAGGATGCCTTATTGTGTAGAGTTCCTAAGTGTACATTAAACTCCTCCCTTTAAAGGGATACAGAAGGAAAGCTGCCATTCCCACTCCAGGAGTCAGGAGCAAAGCGGACAGAAATAAGCAACGAGGTCGCTGCTTGACATAGTTTTCTGTCACAACGCTTATGATTAACCAAGTGAAGAAACAGAATGACAGGGAGGAGAGAGCTTGCACAGATACCAGAGCCAGAGGGAATGACAACAGAAGTGCTCAGGGCTTCAGGTGGTCTTGTTTTACAAAGCCAGATTAATTAAACAGACACTAAAGGACATCTCTTTTAGAAAATGAAACACATTACAAACCAAAACGCCTTAGAGAGTGAGCAGCTAGGGAGCTATAACTAAATTACTGAGTACAAAATGAAGCAGCCTGCAGAGGAAATGAGTAATTAAAAAACCCTCCCCTGAGCGACAGGCTGGCGAGAGAGGGATAACTCCAGGACCCTGGTGCTGGAGGTAAACAGTACCAAAGCCAAAACGTGACAGATGAAAACAGATGTTTTATACAAACAACAAACCCTCAATCTTCTGCCTTTACAGAGCGTTTCCACTCAGAGAGGGCATTAGGCACAGTCTGTCTGGTACAACCAGAGGAGATGCACACAGGAATTACATCACCCACCACTACCATGCTGCTGCCCTGGGGTGAAGCACTGCAGTTGCTGGACAGTACTCAGCAACCATAAACAATGTTTTCAGAGGAAGAAATAGCTTAACATCAACCTTGTTCTTCTTTCTGCAAGAGAGTTTAACAGAGCACAGACCCTGGTAGCACAGAAAACCCTTCTGCACCCCTCTTCCCTTCCTTAAGGGAGCAAAGACACCTTGGGCACCTGCTTATCCTGGTGAGCAGCATCACTTCCAGCCTGGCCTGACTCCTTTTTTCTGCTGCTCCAGAGAGACACCAGGAACAACACCTAACTTGCCAACCCTTAAGTAAGCACTCTGGCAAAGTGGTTTCCAACTTTTTCCACTAGATCTTTTCCAACAAAGACAAGCCTTGGGTGTAGCAAGTTTTAGCCCACTGAGAGTCCTTCTTTCTTCTCTGTCTTTCTGAAACCTTTAAGAGCCACCAGTTGAACATGAGTCTGTCTGCAGGCAGGCACGGAGGACAATGACCATGAGGGACACCCTGCAGCGAGGGGCTCACACTTCTTCACACTTTTTCCCCAGACATGGTTCCCTCAGAGGGAGCAGCCCCCGTCCCAATGAACACCATCCCTTTCTCAGCCACGGACGGCAGCAAGGCTGGGAAGGCGAGGACATCCCTTGTTGATGGTGAAGTCGTCAACAGGCAGATGTCCCTCACCGCCACCTCAGGCCCTCCGCCAGGTGAGTGTCTCTCACCCACTGTGACCAACTTCAAGTGACGGGACCTTCACTGTCCCGTCAGGCTCTCCGTGAGCAGGGGGATCCCTCACCGCTATCTCAAGCCCTCCACCTTCTTCAGAGGCAGACCCCCACCATCCCCTCAGACCCTTGGTGGGCAGGGGGATCCTTGACCCCTGTTTCTTCATCAGCTGTGACCCCTCACCATCACCTCAGGCCCTTCTCCTGGCAGACCCGCATCTCCTGCATGGGACGCAGGCAGCTCACCGTCTGCTCGGTGGGGCGAGGGACCCCTCACCGTCCCCTCCTCGAAGGAGCTCCCGCTCCGCCCAGCCCCACGTCCCCTCCCCGGGACGGAGGGTCCCTCTCCGCCCCCTGGGGCCGTTCCTGCCCTGCGGAGCGGGCCCGGCCCCGCCGCCCCCGGCCCCCGGCACTCACTGCGGCGGGAGCTGCAGGGCCGGGCCGCCGCGGCGCTGGAAGGCGCCGTCCACGAAGACGCCGTTCTTGCCGAGGCAGCGCAGGTAGAAGTGCGGCTCCTGGAAGCTGAGCTGCAGGTGCCGCCGCGAGATGAAGCTGGAGTGCCCCATGTTGACGTCCACCGAGCCCTGCGACGAGTTGCGGCCTATGGTGACGGCCGGCTGCCGCATGAGGAACTCGAACTCGCGGCCCTGCAGCCGCGCCAGCACCGGCCCGGCGCAGGCGGC
>VXAZ01009653.1:217841-275061 GCA_013399875.1 Gymnorhina tibicen
AGCGCAGCGCGGGCAGGTGTGAGGGAGCGGCCCCGGCCGAGCGGCTCCCGGCGGTTAAACCGCTCTGTGCCGGCCCCGGGGCCGCACCGCCGCACAAACACCCCCCTGAGCCGCGGGGATGCCCCTGCCGCCAATCGATCGGCTCCGGGCTTTCTGTGGGCAGGGGCGGCTCCACGCCACGGCCCGGTGCTGGTCACTGACATGGGCTCGGTTCGGCGGCCTTTTGCTGCCTCTCCATGGAATCACGGACTGGTTTGGGTTGGAAGGGACTTTAAAGATCACCCAGTTCCAGCCCCTGCCATGGGCAGGGACACCTTCCACTAGCCCAGGTTGCTCCAGGCCCCGTCCAGCCTGGCCCTGGACACTTCCAGGGATGTCGCAGACACAGCTTCTCTGGGCAACCTGTGCCAGTGCCTCAGCACCCTTACAGGGCAGAATTTCTTCATAATATTTCACATAAATTTCCACTCTTTCAATTTGTACCCATTATTCCTCATCCTATCACTTCAGTTCCTAACCAAGAGTCTCCAAATCACCTCATAAACAACTTCCTGTGCTGGAGAGATGCCCCAAGCCCAAACCAATCTGCTCCGGGCTTTCTGTGGAGCAGGGACACATCCATCCTCTGGCTGGGGTCTGGTCACCAACATGGGCTCAGCTCAGTGGCCTTTCGCTGCCTCTCCATGGAATCATAGAATTTTGGCTTGGAAGAGACACTAAAACTCACCTGGTTCCACACCCCAGCCATGGGTAAGGACACCTTCCACCAGACCAGGTTGCTCCAAGCCCCATCCAACCTGGCCTTGAACACTTTGTTAATAAGCCTGGACTGTTCACCAAGGCTTGCTGAAGGGGGAGATTCATCCTACATACACAAAGGTGTGAGGTTTAAAACACCTTAATGCACTTTTTATAGAATTTATATATATATATATGAACACACTCATATATGAATGTATGTAATCATATAGAGGTTTTATATAACTTTATACTCATAATTTTTAGCTTTATACTCATAGTCCCTACAGGGACTGTAGGTTGTTTAGCTTGCATTACAGCATTTCTTCAAATTCCTTTTTATATTTCTGTATGAATATATATTTCTATCTTTATTTATATTAATGATAAATGTCATGGTCTTTGCCACAACAGCATGTATTTGGCTCATGAATATTCAGTCCTATACATACATATCCAGATATACATATATCCAGATTAAACAGATAAAATGTTTCTGTATAAGTGAGCTGGTGATACTCTGCAGGATCCTAAATTGTTAAGTAATCAGAAAATACAATGAATTTGAGAAACTAGGGAGAGGGAGCAGCTGTAGTTTTGTATTGCCTCAGCTTGTGTGGGGAATGTGTCAGCTCGTACCAAGGCTGCTCAACAGCTTCAAGGAGATGGGGAAAAAAAAATCCCATAACTGGTCAAAAGTGCAGAGCAAATTTCAGCGATGAAAACTGTAATTAAACGAGCTGGAATCGGTCCAGGACCACAAGGTTAACATCCCTCTTCCTGGAACATCTTCCCTGAGATGTTTAATGACTGCTGAGCAGTTGGGACCTGCGTTAGACATCTCACCCGAGACACTGTCTTCAGTAAGTGCTCTTTGCCTCTGCAGTTCAATACCAGCCGAGAGGAAGAGAGAAAAGCACCATCTAACAAAACACCAATCCCACTTCCTCTGCACCAGTGTCAGCTCTGCAGCGAGACTCAGCCAAGCTGGGCACAGAAAAAGGTTGCAGGAGAGGGAGGAAAGGCATCCACGGAGGGGGCATGGGGAGGGGGGAGGTGGTCTGAGCTGAGATCTGAGCTGTCTGCCTGAGCTCTCTCCTACCCCAAACTGCTCAGAATCAGCAAATGCTTGTGGCCAGAAAGCAAAATGTGGCCATCAGGTAGAGCCAGAGACACATGCTGCCTGACAAGAGCTGGCTCAAGCTTTTATTCCATCCACCCCCGGATGAGTGTGCTGTTACCTGAGTTTAAAAATGGACCCAAGCTGGTAGGCAGCTGAGTGGCAGCAGACAGGGTGAGACCTCGTATCAGAGCAGCCCGACCTGTCAAAAAAAATTAGAAGAGAAAGAGAAAGCAGCACCAGAGATTTAAGTTCATGTCTAAAGCTTTTCTAAAATCCCAAATTTGACCAGGAGGGCCCCGAAAGGACCAGGCATAGGGTGAGGCTGTCACCAGATGTTGTCAGTAACTGTTTCTAGGGCTGCCTGGGAAAACACATTGCGGGCAGGCTAGGTCAGGGCAGGAGCCAACCCCCCACGGGCAGGAGCGGGGCCCTGGTTCCAAACACAGGAGGTGCAGGGAAGCCCCGCGTGGCTGTCTGATGTGGAGCCAAGAGACGTGTCACTGCAGGGCTGGGTCCTGGTACTGCTCCCACATTCAATACAGGCTACAGATTTCTGCAGCTCCAGTCAGGGAATAACCCCAGGGCTGACACGTGAGGCTGGCTGTGAAGATCCTTGCCCTGCTCAAAGGCTTCCCAGCTGCTCGGGGCAGAGCTGGCACGGCATGGCTGCTCCAGGGCTGTGGAACTGGTGATGTCAGTGGGCATGTCCACATGTGTCGTGGTCATCTGCAGCCACTGGAACACTCTTGCCACGCCAATTGATGAGATTTTTTCTAACAAGTCTTTTCCTTTCTACTTGAAAATTTCTTCTGAGTGGCATTTGCTGCTTAAGCCAGCACCACTGCCGAGATAAATCCCAGCTTCATGCACAACGTGATCAAGTGGTGTACAGAAACAGGATTCCTCTGAGCTGCCTGGTGGGTTGTGCTTAGCACCGTGTCTCAGCAGCCCGTCTGCCTGCGGCATCCTTTCCCTAAGCTTCTAACAGAGGGCTCTGCTCGCAGCCTCCAATGCTCTGCTCAGCTCTAATCTGCTCTGCAACAGCATCAAACCAAGGGCCCTTCAGCCACGGGAACACTTTGTGCTCCTCCAGTCAGCTAATCCTGCTTAAAGTCAAGCCAGCTGCCCCGGTGTAAATGCCTGATGTAAACGCACTCAAGATTGTTTGAATTAAGTTTATCTCACCCTGCATGGCTGGATTGACTTTATAGTGGTTTGTTTTCCTCGGCAGGGTTTTAGATGGTTGTGTCAGCAGATGCGGCCAAACTTCCTGACTCTATGAGTTGCCCACCAAAATATTTGGATGGCCAGGAGATGCCGGCCGGGTTTCAAGAGCTGTAGGGAGCTGAGCACAGTCCTTGTACCACCTGAGATGTGGATGTGGGAACGGCACCTTGGCCATCCCTGGCCATCCGAACTGTCCTGCTCCAGCCAGAACCGTGCTCAGGCACTACCATGGTGTGACACCAACACAAGCACATGCAGAATTAATCCCTCCTGGCACTTTGTACAGACACCTGGAGCCATTTTGAGATGCTGCCCTGCCTTACCTCTGTGTGCAACAGGACAACCTGAACCGGGAGGTGAAATCAAACATTCAAACAAAGCAGCTGTGAGAGCAGAAAATAGCTGGGAGGGAGTCAGGGTTAGTCAGAGAGTGGTGTGAAACCCAACTGTCCCTTGTCAAATATTTGTTTGGCTGTGTGTCATCGCCGACTGTCTCAATACAGCAAGAATCTGTTTCGTGCTATCAGTTGTGGGCAGATGAATGTAATGGGTTGTTATGGTCACCCAGATACCACCGCATTGGACAAACACAAATCTTGCAAAAACAGTGATAAAAGGGCACGTTTCTGCATTTATCTGCTGGATGGTGTCTGCTTAGAAACACTGGGTTTCTAGAAGTGAAATGCTGCATTTCTATAGCATTTCATACGGCTGTTGCTCACTGTTCTGATGCGTGAGACTGAATACATATTTATCAAGCCCCAATTCAGCAAAGAATCTGCCCGGCTTCAGCACTGCAGGAAATCTGTTCTACCCCCAGACCAAAGCATCACTGAAAAGCAGCTTCGACAGAAAGGAATGATGAGAGCTGCACACTGGGCGGGAGCCACTTGATGTATTTACCCAGCAGCCAGACAACACATTGATGCTCACAATGAAAGGCAGCCTAATGTGCACAGCCCTGACCTGGGAAGGAGGAGGAGAAGAGTGAAGGAAAGCAATTACTCTAAGGAAAAAAGAATCTGCTGTCTCTGTGCCAGCCCAGTCCAGCATTTCTCCTGAGCATGGTGCCAATCTAATGGGGTTAATGGCGATAACGCTTCCACTGATGTAAGTGTGCATCATTAGCAAGCAAGCAGAGACTTCAGCACCTGCATTGCACAAACACTTTGATGAAATACCAAAGAAGAGGGCAGTGTTCCCTCAAATTCCAGCCCATCTCTCCACAACACTTCTTCCTTTCCCTTCCCTCAGCCATCAAGTAGGTTTTAAACGCTGTTGTGGTTTTTGTCCAAACTGATTTGAAGCAGTGTAAGTGATGAGCAATGTGCCCTGTATCTGTGGAGCTGCTTTAACCAGCACACCTGCGCTCGGCAGCAGCCTCACTTCTTTCTCCAGCTGGGTGGGTTTTAATTCAGCTTTGTGTCTCAGGGAAATCACCTGTGATGTGACACAGGAACAAAAAGGGGTTGCACTTACACGTGTCTGGTAGGATTTTCTTCTTAACCAAGCAGCTGCAAGAAGTTAAATAAAATTCATTGTTTTGAAATATATTCAGGCACATCACAGTATCTGTCTGACACACACACACTTGCATGGTGTCTAACTGAGCCTCGCATGGGATTTCTACCTGTTTTCTCAGTTCTGTTGCAGGATCTGTGCTTTTAAGCTCGATCCTTATGTCTCTCAGTGATGACCCTCGTGCCTGATCTGGGACAACCATATAAATGTCCCTGCCTGCCAAAACTGCATCTGTGGCACGGACCTCTGACTGGGAGGACACATGCAAGGCTCGCAGTGGCATTGAGGATGTGAGCTGGCACTGGGGGTTTGGGGAGAACAGCAGCAGCCCAATCCCCTCTGTGACACCCATAAATACCTTCCCTCGGTCAGAACAACTCTACAGACCTTTCACAGTGGCTCTGAGCCAGGTTTTAATTCAAATGGGCTGATAAGATAGGGTTGGCCTATGGAGGAGGTGATCCACTGATAGAGGAATTCTTTCTTCTTCAGAAGGTTGAAGAAAACAACACCAGTGAGTCAGAAATATGGTGGGAGCAGTCACAGTCCCAAAAGCTCACAAAGGATACAAACCCTCCATTTTTTTCCCTAATGCCAATAGGTTGCTAAGCTGAAGGGAGCAGGATCAGAGAGATAAAAAGGCAGGCAAACACTGGGACCTAATGCAAGGGGGCATTGCTCAAACCCTGCTTGTCAGGGCTGCCTCCTGCAAGGTGCTGTGCCCCGTGCTGGGTGCCGAGCAGCAGCCTTGGTGCCTGCAGAGACAGGGCTAAATGAGATGCTGTGTCTGTTAGCTCCCTCCCAAGAGCAGCACAGCCTGCAGAGATTGTGCTTTCTGTAGCAATGAAATTTTTTCATTTTTAAATCAGCTGTGATCCTGTTTACTGTAAACTCCAGCATGCTCGAAATGTTTCTGTCACAGTTTATTTAGGCTTCAGAGATTTTTTTTTTGAATCACACTTATCAAGAATATATTTTCACAGCAAGCTCTCTGAAATACAGTAAGGACCTAGGAACATCTGATGCCCAGGCTCTGCCATTCCCTAAGATATTATATGATCTCCTCATTCCCCATGCAGAAATGCTGTCACTTTTGTAGAACCCAAGCCAGCAGCTGTCTGATGTGTGATACCCCACTTAAGAAGGCCTTGAACAAGACTATTTGTTGTCAAGATGCTTTTACAAAAGCAATACCATTTCATGGGTTGTAGTTTAAAAAAATCATACAATTTACACTGCTCTGTGTGCTTTGAGCTTTAAACCTCCTTAGCTAACTTAACGTTCATTTTGGCTTGAAACTTGGGTGAAATGCACAACACAAGCCAGGTCTGAATTATTTGCTGTAGCTCTTTCTGAATGGTCTCATTTTCTCACCATCCATAGATGTAAAGAGAGGAAAAAGCATCACATACTTTTCAACAGCTGAAAACAACTGAACCAGTAAGTATAAAATCTGATACCAAACACAAAGCATTTCAGCCCAAAAGGAATATGGCTTTGGACTTTTATGAGCAACTGCAGCATATAGCGCCTGTCACTGCTGAAAACAAGATCCATGCATTGTCTGGAGGGTTGGAAGCAGCTGATCTTAAATATCTTGCTTTACAACCTGCCCGAGAAGCAAGAGGAGACAGAAAAGCTACAGAATTTGCCCTGCATTTTTACAAAACATTTTAACAAAAAGCACAGGATGTGCATGTCCCAAAATTTGGATTGACGCAACATTTGGATGTCCCGAATCTTATATCATGATCCACACCTATGATGATGTATCTATTGTGAGATGCAGCCTGTGTAATGTGCTGCCAAAACCACAGTGGTCACGCCTGGTCCCAGCATCCTTCCCCTATTTTCACAGGCATGAACCACACAGGGAAGGTCAGGGCAGTCTGGAATCGGTTCCAAACCCAGCATGTGGGGTGTGTAAATGGCCTCTCTGCTACGTCACCTCTATGCCATGGCCCAGCAGCCGGGACTCTGCATTATCCCAGCCTTTGGAAACGGCTGCATGCAGGTGCTTCGTCAACAAATTCCCCTCCTCCCCCCAAAAGAAACAGCCTCCTTTTCTCTTTTAATCAGCTATCACCTATTAACCTCCTTGATACCAAAAATTTCCTTTCCAAATAGGAAAAAAACCCCACCAGGCCAAGCCATGCCAGGAAAATAAGGAAAATGTCTGGATCCAGCCTTTCTCACCCTGTTCGAGGCTCCCTGCCTGGAGCATCCTGGGGATGCATGCACACAGTGAATGCTCTTTTGGATGGATTAGAACTGAAGGAATGATGTGGTGGCTGATGTTCTTGTGGCTCTTTTTTTTCTCAAGAGACAGGGGACCAAGGGCAGAGATGAGGAGTCCAGTGCCCAGACTTGGACACAACAACCAAGGTGTCCAGGGATCTATGTGGGAACAGCCCTGGGCTTCAGCCTCTGTGTGGCATCCCAGCAGAGGAAATTTGAGTTGCTGTGATCTATTCTTGGCTTTGGCTGCCAACACAGGTTATCCTTGAAGTAGGGACTAGCAAAGGCACTTGTAAACCATAATTGCTTTCAGTGGGACCTGAGCATCTTTTGGGATCACTGGAGCCTCTCAGCAGGGAGCAGATGCTGCGGGAGGGACTCTCCTAAAAATATCCTGCTGTTCTGCAGACACCTCTAAAGCACTGAGCAAACCCAACTTCTGTTTATATTTCCAGCATTAATGATGGTTCCCAGTAAAATCCTGGATTAAGTGTGAAACTCTCCACTTTCCCCGTTCTGTGCTCCCCTCTCTGGTTGCTTGCATTCATTAGGTGTGTTAGTGCCAGAAGGATGTAGGTGCTGGGAAACCCTGAATTTACAACCATCAGGGCCCACTGTCACCTTTAGAAAAACATCTGCTATAAACAGTTTTACTTACTCACATTACTAATAATACCATACTGTATTAAGAGTGAAAGGATTTTAAAAATCCAATTTACTTGTCCTTCAGCTTGGCCAGTGAAAAGAATCAATGAGATGTGTCTCACTTCAGTTTGAAGCACTTTTCACTCACCACTTCCCTCATGCTGATGAACTTGCTTTACAAGAAGGAGAGGACATGTTTACCTGCTTAAAAAACCCCACCTGTGCACCCTGGAAATTGAAAAAAATGAAAACTTCTCCAAAAAAAGAGAGAGAGAGAGAAATAGGAGAGCATGAAAACATGTCTATTGATTTTCTTCTTATAAATACATGTTTTACAGAAATGAAACTCTTGCTGAATTTGACCAAAGGTCATTGTTCATCAACAAAATAATAATCATGTGAGAACTTAATGGTTGAATGGAATTCAGTTTATGTTAACAGGAGATCACTGTTATGGAGTAATCTTTGATGAGATTAAGGATGTTATTTTCCTTTTTAAAGGTGGGATTTAAAACCCTTAGCCACTAAAAGTAACTTATAGAAAGTTTGGGTTATGGGCAAGGTTTGCATTAGTCAAACTAAGTGATAAAAATAGGAACTTTGTAGCCTTGAGAAATGTTGACTCTAACACTGATTCTAACCCCAAGGGCTTGTTATGCTGGGTTATTTGTTTGCTTCGGGCTAGAAAGGGAGAAACCAAGAGAAAGTGATTTGAAACAGATTTATGGATTTTTGTACCTTTACTTTCTGTATAGCTCAGAGTGGAAATCGGGTGGATGCCAGCGGGTCTTAACTCCCTCCAGGTTCTCCAAGCCATCCTGGAGCCCCTGGTCCCTTCAGCCCCTTTAATTCCCAGCATCACTCACCCTGGGGCACGATCCCAGGTGATGGAGGCACCCAACTTTAGGATGGTACCATCGCTGCTTGTACTGAATCCTTTCTGCCCCATTCACCTGGAAGTTGTTTTCCCTCATCGTTTCTTCCCATCAGAGGATTGCTCAGAAGCCTGCAGCAGGCACACTGGCTGCCAGCACCCATTCCCTTTGGGATGTGCCTGGTTGGAGCCTGGGCACAGCCACAGATGCCCATTTGTGCTGCCCGTGGCACGGGGACCACCCCTGGCAGCCCTGGCTCCCAGGCTCTGATGCCAGACCTTATTGCTAAATGCCCAGCATGATAATTTGGGATTTTATTTTTCCTCCCCCTTGCATCCTGGCTGTAATAAATTGGAGTGATACTGTCTCAGGCTTCCTCCGTGCTTCTCCTGGAGCTTCTATCTAAAATTCAGCATTAGCAAAATGTGCCTCTGGAATAAGGCCTCATAAAATATTGTTAGGATTGCTAGGCAACCCGGAGGCACGTTGGGAGCTGAAAGGAGCCTTAAGTGGGCGTAGCGAGCCTGTGCTGGAGTCTCAGATGAAAAAGAGAGGGCATTCTTTGTGTCTCCATGCTGGCAACACTTTGCCTTTGATTTTCTTTTGGAAAGAGGTTGAGATACACGGCTTCCAAATGCACAGAGGTACATATCTGTGTAATTGTTGCTGCGGCGGCCTCTAACCTCAGATTAATCAGCTGGATGAGAAATGCACCTATCCAGGGCTTTTCAATAGCAATAAAAGTAAAATGAAGTTTTTACGGCCATGAAAATACCCATATTCCAGCTGCTTGCATCTTCCAAGGGCTCATTTTGTGAGAAAGAGAGGCCATGCTCAATAAGAACTTGTTTTATGAGGCCACTGAGGCGTTACCTCAACCCCTGTGCACGCTGCAGTGGTGCTTAATGCAAACCGACTCTGGAAGGAAGGGAAACAAATAAGCACACAATTTATTGGCAGGGTCTAGCACGAGTAATCGGCTATTTGCAGGTACACACACAGGAATTAAAGGAAAATTGAACTGGGCTTGCAAGAACTTTGGGAGGAATTACTGTAGGTGTAAATAGCGGGGGTTTACTGCTGATTTTGTTTGCTAAGAGGCTAAAGGGAGTTTCTGCTTTAGCCCTTCCTGCCTTCAGCTCGAGAGCAGGAGATGCTGCCCCCAGAATCCATATCTCATCTCTCCAGGAACGCCCTGGCTTGCCCAAAGGGCCTCGGCCAAGCAGGCTCCAGTCCTTCCTTGGGCAAATCTCCTGCTTTGCTTGCACCCCAAGCCAAACCTCCAGCTGGCAGCACCATGCTGCACTTCCCTTAGAGGAGACCCTGGAAAAACATGCTTTGCCAGCAAACACAGCACCCAGGTGCTGAGGCTGTCCTTGTGACTCTGGCTTTTTGTCCTTCCATCCAGCATTGCCAAAGGCAGGTCCTGGCGGCAGGTCCTGCTGGAGGTGGATGTGCCTCTGCTGAGAACAGCTGTCTGTGCCAGAGGCCAGCTTCCCAGCCACGCTGAGTGTGCAATTTGTTTCGCAGGGCTTGATTTAGCACATCGTTTTCTGTTAAAACAGCCAGTGGCCAAGCTGACTAACACATCCATCTGCTCAGAGTCCGTCTGGCTCCTCCACGGGAAGGGCTGCTCCCACCGAATCCTTTCCAGCGGTTACAAACAGCTCCTCCTCCATCTCCAGCGCTCTCGGGTGACCGAAATCCCTCATTCAGACACTCACAAATCCCACCCTGCTCTCCTCCTGTGCTGACACAGGGCTTTGTCTGCTCCGTTACCGGTGCAAGACATTTCATCAGCACAAATGGGGGCACTGAAAATTAGTGGTGAGAGCAGGGGATGATGATTTTTGCTCATCCCTTTGTCAGTGAAAACATTCCTCAAGCATCCAACACTCCTGGATATTCCCATACAGTACAGAAAGAGACTGTTATAAGGTAGATATGCATTTCCCAAGACTATCAATGAACCTTCCCATGAGGCTGTTGTTGGGATCAGGCATCGTGGACACATTTAAAAGATGTGTATTTTAAAGAGGTGTGACTTAGGGATGTGTTTCAGTGGTGAGCCTGGCAGTGCTGGATTAATGATTGGACTCGATGATCCTGAAGTTCTTTTTCAACCTAAATAAGTCTACAGTTCTGTGACCCTTTCTGTTGGAAGCTGCTCTTGAGCTTGATCTTGTAAACCAGAGAACTGATGGGAACAAACTTCAGATTTCCGCAGTATTGTGAGGTTTCTTAGGTAACTCCACGTGGTACAGGTACAACTACGCCCTTTATTTCTCATGTCCCTTTCTAGCCGGATTTAGGTCAGGAAAGAAGTCTGTGAGGTGTTTATTCATTCCTGGCAGTGAACTGGGCGATTTTTCTGCTCTGTTAACATTGCAGGTCTCGTGATACATATTTCAATACCAAATGGCCCAGGCCAGAGCACTTGGCACTGCCACACTCTGCCCCTCCAGCCAAAGGGTGCTGCTGAGTCACGAGGAGCACGGTGGCATTTCTCCCCACCTGGGGCTCCTGTGATCTCCTTTTCCTTCCCCAGTCTCGCAGGTCAGTTTTGGAGGCACATGAAATTGGGCCAAACCTGGGCTTTCTCTTCGTTTTCTCAGCAAAGCTCCCTCTTCACAGTGAGCCAGAGATGGGCTGGTCCTCAACATTATTCTAGCAGTTATTTTAATAAAAAAGGTGGCAGCTGGAAGTCTAAGAAGGATGGGAGCCAGGCACCTTAAGAAATGATAATTGCAGACTTGGAGCAGTGCTAAGAGTTAACAGAGAGATGTTTAATCCAATTCTCAGCTTCTATTTTAGGATCCTTTTAACTTTCAAAATCAAAAAAAAAGGAAGAGAGGAGGGCAAGAAAAAAATAATCTCCATCACAGTGCAATTTCTTAAGCTTGTTCACAGCCCAAAGGTGAATTTTTGTTCATGTGAGGAGTTTGAAGAAAAGCCATTCAGCTGTTTCAGAGGTTTCAGAGCATGAAAGCAACATCTGGTTCAAAAATCAAAAATAAAGAGAAATTCCCTTTGCTCATCAGAGTCAAAATGGGTTTTGGTTTCACACCTCTGATTTGGTGTATCTTGAGCTGTCCCCTGGAGAAAGGTGGCCATTTCTGCATTGCTTTGAAGGGGATGAAATTGTGTTGCAAACCCCACAAAAAATTACAGTCAGCCAGACAGGAGGGCAGGTGATACTCACACCTCCACTCCAACACATGGGCCATGGCCCCTAACCTGCCAATTTAATTCACTGCACGGAGGTCTCCCACAGCCTGCTGCCTCCTTTGGGGCTTTTTTTTTTTGGGTTGTGGTGTGATTTTTGGAGCGTGGCTTGCTGTGCTCTGCGCTGCGCTATAGATGGCACTGCAGGATGGAAATTGCAGCCTCTTTGCGCTGGAATAACAACCCTGGGCTGCGGTGGCTCCTGCAGCTTGTCCCGGCGGAGGAAACCAGCTCAGATCGCTAATTTCTGCAGCTCTGCCTGCAAATTGCACTCAGTTTTTTACCTGGTTATTAATAACGACACAAACATGACCCCCAGAATAGAGGGCAAACATGACAAGGAAGCTCTCTGTAAATTAAAAAACCACACAAATGCTCAAAATCCGCTGGCAAATCTAGCCATCATGTTGCAACACAGGAATATTTTGCATTTCAAAGGAGGCAGGCAGTTGATTTCTCTGTACATCACATCTGTGATAAGACTCTGCCTGTACTGAAGTTCTGCTGCTGTAAATGAAAGCATGAACCCTCTCATCGTCCCATCGGTATCTACAAGGAGACTAAAAGCTACCCAAATCTAACCATGTGCAGCAAATTTTTCTGCTCTCTTTGTAGAGTTCCCTGGAGTTCTGGGACTAAAAGTAAGAAAAGAAGCAAAATCCAGCTCAGGTCTGCAGCAGGAGACGCAGTGCTGGCAGGAGTAGGGATGCTACGGAAGAGATCAGGATGGGAAGTGAAGAATATCATAAGCAATTACAGCAAAATGCTTTTGGAAAATCCCTCCAGGTACCCAGGTGCATCTGTCGATGCTTAAACACCTTCAAAAATCTGGCCACCAGCCTGCTGCTCCAGATGTTAAAAAAACCTCCAGCAACCGGAGAAGAGTAAAAGGTGTAAGAAAGACAAATTCCTTTTGCCACTGGCAGAATGAGAGAAAAACGCGACTATTTTAAGGATTTGTGTGGAGAAAACTGCAGACAGTAAATACCAGAAGCTGTCCTTGGCTTCCTTTGGAAAATGAAGCTGGAGGAGGATTAGGTACCTGCAGAACTTTGTTATTTCATTTCAGTGAACTATCCAAGAGCTCCCATCCACCTGTGCCGTCCCAGGACTGGATGGATGAACCACTGTAGCCCTCTCTGACAAGGAGCTGTGCAGCACTTCTCTCTTACAGGAGTTTAATGCGATCTTACACATCAAGAGGATTAAAATGACAGGAATGAAGGGCAGTAGCCAACCTCATGGTTTGAGATTCTGATGAAATGATGTCCTGGCACATCCATCAGACTGTTCTGCTGTCAAGAGAACTCCCAACTCTGGAAGATGAGTGTGTTTTCCTTTTACAGTGTTGGAAAAAAAAGCAGGAAAAGAAGAAAAGCGTCTGTCCTCAAGCCTAACTACTACATAAATGTAACTTTGAGATGAGACACAGCCAGATACACGAGATGAGGGCACAGGTGCACCCAGCTCTGTCTGAAGGCATGGGAGTGGGGTGAAGCCTGCACTGTGTGCAAGCAGACCTGGGACTCTGCAGAGCACAGCAGGAGAGACAAAACGGAAGACTGAAGGAAGATTCATTCCTTGCCAGTAGCATATGTAGACTTTGTGTGCCAATCCCTGTGCATTCATCTCAGAGAAGCAGATGCAGACGTGAGTGAGAGGGAGCAGAGTGTAAATCTGAGCCTGCATGGAGGGAAGGACCATGGTGAGGATATTTGCTAAGCACAGGGCTGGGGGGATGCAGATGCTGATGTTGCCTGGGCAACACTCACTTTTGCAAGGCGCCCCTTTGTCTCTCCTGATTTTTAAGTGTGGTTCTCACTCTAAAATGCAGATTCTCCGAGCTGTTAGTAAGACTTATTATCTCCTAATGCTCTTCCCCTGTTTCTTTTCAGAGGCTGTTTGCAGCAGCACTGCTTGTGACTGGGTAACACAGGAAATTAGGAGCAGCTCCACAGCTGTGGCTGCACAGGATGGGAGAGGAGATCTCTGGAGAGAGGCAGAGGCGAGAATTGGTGCTGGGGTGGTGGGTGCATTTCCCACCCCACTGAGCAGACTGTGGCTGTGAAGCCAGCAGGATTTAGGGCAAGGATGAGCCTTGACCAAAAACCTTGCATTTTTCCTTCATGAAGTCTTTTTTTCCAACTTTCTGAGCCCTTATAAAGTTGCATATGGTGTCGCTGCTATTGCTCTGCACCGACTGCAAGGTTTCATACCCAGAGCACAAGATTTAGTGCTGCACTATCCCCAGGCTACGTTTGTGTGCAGTGGCCAGCGTTTGCTCCCTCCCGATTGCTTTCAAAACTCAGGGCTGACATCTCCCAGGAAGCACTGGGGACAGTCGGTGTTTTCCCACCGTGTCTCATTCCCCGGGATGTTGTACCCTGGATTTGCACTAATTATGAGATGCTGATCCCGTTATTATGGAGCAAAATTGCCAGGTGCTGGGAAGAGCACAACAAAACCTGGTGGAGTGATGAGCTTGAAGTGAGGTGGAAATAATATCTGCTCTGTATGGGGGGCCTGGATTTGCTAATTGGACGTGGCTAAGGTCAGTAAGGTGGAGTGAGGAGAGCAAGACACGGTGAGTGGGATGAGATTACCCTTCCTGATGGAGGGGCAGGCAGGAGATACGCAGGATGAATTGTGTCTCTGCACCTTCCAACCAGAAAACAGGACTCAAACACAGCGAGAGAGGAATCACAGCAAGCAAGAAACCTCATCTCCAAGTGTGGAGGTGGCACAGGAAGAAGTGGGGCAGCTGGAGGGATGTATTTGCATTTGGAGTGGGGAAGGATGAAAGTAGAGCAAAAGCAGGAGCTTTGCTGCCTTGTGAAAAGCCCCCAGATTTCTTCTTCACCCCAGCCCAGGTGGCTGCCATGACCCCAAAAGTCCAACAGCCCCTTCAGGCAACGTGACCTGCCCTGTGTGGGGGACAGAGCTGGCAGCAGCCAGCTTGTTTTCATTGTTACGTAGCATTTGGTCGCCCTGTTTTGCTGCTTTCCCTTTGATGCAATGAGCCTGTGGGGAATAAAGCTCAGTGGGAGATTGCTTACGTGGTTTCTAACCCACTAATTTCTTTTATTGGCTGTTGCCTCAATAAAAAAGAAGAAGAAGAAGAAGAAGAAGAAAATCAAGGAAAAGTAGTTCAAGGTGTGAAAAATTTGCATGGCAGAAAATATGTAAAAAGTCATTGGCTCTGTCCCCCTTGGCTCCAACCTCAATCCCATCACCATGCTGTGCATTTATCCTTCTATTATTACACATAATGACAGGGAGATTCTAGCGATTTCTATGCAAAAGGCCAGCCTGCTCCTCTCCCCTCGCAACGAGAAACCAGCCTGGCTTGAGCTCACGTCGTTGGCATCTGATTTCAGCCTAGCAGGGTGTTTCAATACCAATAAACATCTTGTTTTCATGTGAAGAGCCGCTTCAGCTACATTCTTTCCCATCTTTTGTGAGCATCCAAGGCTCCGTGTAAAACTTTTTATTGATCACATAAATAGCAGCTCTGCTTCCCTACAGGCCCCGTCTCCACAAAGTGTTTTGATATCTGGAGAATGAAAGGTTCAATAGAAAACTGATTCCCTCGGCTTCCTGGGACTCTGAACGCGGGGCTGCTGGTTTCTGCTCTCCTTGGCGGAGCAGGGTCTGGGGAGGAGAGTGAGGGAGCAGGGAGAGAAGGGTTTGCCTTGTTCTGGCTGTGTGTGAGGCGGTTTATACACAGACACACACTGTCTGCAACAAAGGCAGAAGTAAAGCCACTGTGCAAAGAGCTGGGAGCAATCATTAAAGATTTAATTGGTCTGAAAGCTTCCTGAAATACTAAGGAGAGACCTAAATCACACAACTTGGAGCTGGAAGCCTCCCAAGCTGGAAAGCACGTGTGGCTTTGCTGCTTAGGGACACTGGTATCGTGTGGTGGGCAGTCCTGCTGCCATGCTGAGGAATTCCCCAGGGATGAGATGCTCTGGCCCTACCAGTGAGGAGCAGCTCCTTCGCTTCCCTGGAGAAGCTGTCTCACGTCTCGCAAGCAGACACTGAGCCCTCTCCCTGCATTCCTGCAAGGCGCTGCTGAGATACGGCAAAGGACTGCCCCGAAATCCAAAACCCGGACGAGATCCTTCCCATCCTGGCTGTCAGACCCATTGCACCGTCACCTTTTGTGCAAATGAAATCCAAAACCTCCTCAGCTGCAGCCACGCGGAGCTCTCGGGGAAGAAGATTAATGGGAGCTACAGGGGAGCCTCATCAGTCCTCGTTCAGGAATCAGAAATCCCAATCGAAGCCTGCTGTGACTCATGGCTGCGCGCTGGCACAGATTCGACCTCGTTTGGATAACGAAGGGCAGATCCCGTTCGGAGCTGTCTCAGAAAGCCTTCGTGAGCGTGTGCTTATCACACCAGGCTGAGAGGGCGCCGGGCACTTTGCTGACCTTGCTGCTTGCGGGTGGCAGAGTGTGACAGCCCCGGAGCCAGCCGGGTTGTGCCGGTGGCTTCTGCAAGAGCCACTACGGCAGAGGCAGTGCCTGAAGCCCTCTGTGGCCGGAGGGGCCCAGCCCAGCCCTGCAGCCTGGGGCTGAGCCACCAGCAGGTGCCCTTGGCAGGTATAAAGGCTCCCCTCAGCTCAGATGCTCAATTAATTTGAATAGTAATTACTTGAGATCCACATGCCTTGGGGGAAGGGAGGGTTTGAGGTGTCCGTGCTCAGCTCTTGGGGCCAGAGAACAGACTCATCTCTATGTCCTGGGGTCCTACCAGGTCCTTTGTGGTGACCTTCTCTTAAATTTTCCTTGTCCGTGGAGAAAAAGGTACTGAAGTGTCTGCAGGCTGGAATTGGGTGGCCAGGCCAAAATCTAACACCTGTTTCACCTCAAGCACCTAATCCTGAGTACTCAGAAAACCTCTTCTCAGAGCCTCAGCTACAAGAGGGGACAATGGTGGTTTATGGGGTTTTTTGGTTTGCTTTGCTTTGCAATTAGAAATTTTGGGGATTTTCAGTGGTTTTTCTTACAGGGAAAATCCACTTGCAAACTCAAAAGGGAAGCTTGTTCCCACACCAATGTTTTCCCTCCTCTGCTTCTCATACAGCTTTATTTGTGGGTTGGTGATAATGAGAATTCCACTGCTATTGATTTTTTTAAAAACATATATAACTTTGAAACACTGTAGATATTGCATGGACTTTGGAACAAGATAAGAAGAGGTAATCACATTCACAGTATCTCAAGCCCTTTAATTAATCTGGTCAGAAGACTCTAGCTCTATTCATAAAGCAGACTACCCCTCCTGAATATTCTCATTTTCTATGCAAATGTAGAGATACTGGAGGTAATTCAGCACCCCACAGGGATCTAACTTCTGACACATTATTTTTATAAGAGAAAATTGTCACGGCCCTGCTTGTTTGAGACTGACTGCTGCACAGCTCTGTGGAATGGGCTGGAAAACAGAGAAATACAGGCTTGACTTTGCTAAAATAGTGAACAGTCTCCGTTTCTCAGAACAACCTTAAGATGGAGCAAAACTGTCAAGCTGTAAGAATGTACTGCAGACGGAAAATAATAGAGATCAGAAAATGAGAGAGTTATGGTCCAGCTTCCCAGAGACCTAATTCTGGAAGAATTGTCCCCATGCGTTTGTTCTGGGGTTTCAAAAGACTCTGGGACCCCAACTGCCCCTATCCTCTCCTGGGAATGGCTCATGGAGGGCAAGGTGGTGGAGCCAAGGCAGTGCCCCGAGCTCTGGTCTGCAGAGCCCACTGCTGCCTCTCTCCTCACCCTTTGCTCTGGTGAAATCAATGGATTAAATGAGCACAAATGAGACTGGAGCTGGCTCCTTGTGCTGGGGTAAGGCAGTGAGGAAGCTGGCCCCGATACATCCATCTGAAGCCCTGTATTGAATCGCAGCTGACAGCTCCAATAATGATAACAGATATGGCCAAAGCTGCCTCGTATTTGGAGGAGGCCAGGTTCCTCCTCGCTGCTCTCAGGCAGGCTCACCACGCTGCCAGCTCTCGTCTCCCGGGCATTCTGAAGGGTCCAAAGGCAAGCCCTGCTCCTCGCGCTGCCAAAGCCCAAAAGGATGGCAGACAAGGCCTGGCTACTCCACATAGTCAGTCCGAGTCCTCACCGAGGTTTTTGCAGGCATCCCTCCAGGCTCAGAGCCTTGCTAGCACCCCGGGGCATCCCAGGATTCACCTTTAATTTAATCTAAAGTTTCCCTGGCTTGGTCTACCATAAGAAATGGTACTGGTGGGATGCCATAAACACATCCCACAAACCTCTTCTCCAAGCAGAGGCTGCTGCTGCAGCTCCAGCCAGCTCCCAGCCCACAGAGCCAAGGACAAGCGCCAAGGACGCCGAGTGGATCCGGGGACACGGCGTGGACATGGCTATTTCTGAACTTGCAAAGCCAGGCTAAGCTGACCCAAAGCTCAGTGACACGAAGTCGAGCCGCATCAACATGAAAGGCCTCAAGAAATAAATAAAAAATCGTGCAAAAAACTTCAAGCATCTGGACCTCATTATGGCATTATCCATGCACACATGCTGAAAATCCCTTCGGACGCTTCGCCCCTGCAGCCAGCCATGCTGAGCTAGCCGTGCCCAAGCCCTGCAGTGGGGTTTAGCAAGGCTCAGGTTTTATCCCATACCCCAGCCCCTGCTGAGCTGGGGTTGTGTCGCTAAACAAGCCGGGTCAGGTAGCAATAGAGTAGCTCAGGGATGTTTATAAAATAAAGGGAGATGAACCCTAAAGCAGAGGGCATGCCATGTGTTTGGGGAGCTAAGTCAGCGGGGAATAAATTGGGCTGCCTGCAGTAAGGGATGCTTCAGGGAGGAATAAAGCAGGGAAGCAGCTGGGACAGGTGCCTGTCCCTGCACGGGGTCCCCAGCACGTCCTGCTTCGCTGTGTTTATGCTGTGACTGTGAGCTCACCAGAGCAGCCTCAGGTTTTATGGTGTGTACACATTATTAGTGCTTCACGAGTAAATAATGACATATTTCATTGTTTATTGCTGAAAATGCACGGGAAAAGGCTAAAGCCTGAAAAGCACGGGAAAATAATTTATGTGGGAGGAATGAATTTCCCATCATGTCAAACCACTGCCAGAATTTATCACGGTGCCCTTCAGTTTGGGTCTCTGTCCAACATTTTAAAGGTCTGTCTTTGTTATACATGGAGGCACAGGGAAGCTGAAGGTTATTGGGAAGAGTGGGAATTGCTGCTGGTGTTGGAGCAGGAGACAGGAAAGCATAATGTGAAGGCTCCAAAGAGCCTTCCCCCACTTAACATGGAAAATTCAGAACAGTGGCCACCAAGAACCATCCTGGTGAAGGGATGAAATGGCCAGAGGTTCAGTAGTGGCTCTCCTTGAAATGCACAAATCAGGATGGAGATGGGAAAGGGCCACTGGCCAAACTGTTGGTAGTGATCAATATCTTAATTAACAACTGATTCCCACTCTCCACTCAGGCACTCAGCACTGGTAACTCAGGTCACAGATGTAAGGATTTCTTGGGTGTGTAAGGATTGCAGGGTGAGGCCATGAAACTTCGGAGAAAGGTTTTGAAGCTGCTTTCCCTCCCGCTGCTTTTACCTTGAGAACCTGCCACGCTGCTGGGCAGGAGCATCAGCCTGAGGGAATAATTGTGTTTTAAAGCTACTATTTCTGTCTGTGCCATTTATATGTGTCTTGTCAGATTTGCACCTGAATCCATCTCCGAGGTGTCGGTACCAACCAGCGTGGAACCATATCCGGAGCGCTCTGGTGAGCACATGCCAAACTATTCTCCAAAATAAACTTCTCCCTTAATCAAAAGAACAGCTGGAACAGCCTGCTGTGGAAATAAGTCCCCAAAAGATTTGGGGCTTTGGGGCTGGAGGTGTCCCCATCAGCCAAGCCAAGCATTTCTGCCTAGAGGCAAGGTGCCTCCTGCCAGGGACGCGGAGCTGGAGTGGAAAAGTCAGAAGCCAGAGGGGCACAAAATGGCATAAAAGCACAGAAGGATCAAATAAGCGTCTCCTGCTCCAGAGAAACCAGATGGATAGTTTCTTGGGACTGGTGGACATTTTTCTGGTGGGACTCATCCTCTCCCATGCTTCTATTAGGGATTTCCAGGCTCAGCGAGGTGAACATCACCACATCATCTAATGACTGGTTAAACATTCAACCAGGCAAACTGCATGGGCAAGTCAGGCTGAGAGAAAGGATTTTACACCCAGACCTGGGATCAGAACTTTTGATGTCCCAAAGGACTTATTCATGTGAACCTCTGAGTTCAGATAAGGCAGTTCCAAGGACCCCTTGACCCAGGTCGGTGCTACTGAGTACTTTAAACGCCTTTGACCCCTCAGAATAATTTCTAATCTGAAATAAAGAAAGATGATCCAACTTCTTCCTTTTTTTTTTTTTAAACAGACGATCTTAACACAAATACAAAATAAAAAAGGATTTATCACAGAGTGATTCAAACAACAAACCTGTATTTTGCTCATGTAAGATAATTTTAGGGACTGTTTTTTAAAATAACAACAAAAAAAAGTGCCTGACTTTAGGCTGAAACTTTAGACCCTGAGAAACTTCTGTTTGGAAAACTAAAGAGGAAAAGAACATGTCAGGATGCACTGACATGTGATATGAAAATAATGCCAAGATAATCCTTTTCAAGCTTTACAGGTTGCTGGGAGCGGATCAGGTAGCTGATGGAGGGAGTGGCAATTTGGAAACACTTCTATTTAGGTGAAAAGCATTGAACCCAAACCATCTCTGTTATCACACAGAGCCCTTTCCACAAACCTCCAGGTGTGACATCCCTGACATCGAACCCTTTGGCACATCTGTGTCAGGAGAGCTGCCACATCTATCCCAGCCACCAAAGAGCAACTGCCCCATGTCAAAGGATGGAGGCAAGTGATCTGTGGCCTGAAAAACACACTGAGAAAGGATTCTGGTTTCATTTATTACAAATACTGGAGTCTCACGATCCCTACTAACTGCGT
Organism: Gymnorhina tibicen; assembly: GCA_013399875.1. Lineage (NCBI taxonomy): Eukaryota > Metazoa > Chordata > Aves > Passeriformes > Artamidae > Gymnorhina > Gymnorhina tibicen. The sequence goes on from VXAZ01009653.1 coordinate 238,436, forward strand.
AACTCCAACCACAGCAGAGCTGGGCCTGCTGAGCTAATGGGAGCAGGTCACCCTGTGGGAGGCTGCAGCGGTGGCAGGGACACCGACTGGAGACATGACGTTATTCCTGCCTTGGGCACAATCTCAGGCACTGCTTTGCATAACAAAGTCCTTCACACACCCCAGGATTTGTCACCCTCTGAAAGATCCATTGCTCTGGATGAGTCAAGTGCCCTGACTTCACGGGGCTGTGACATCCCGGTGCGGAACTGACACCCCAAAGCAGAATTCTGCCACCCCAAAGCAGGAGTCTGCTGGGCACTGACATGTGCAGACACTTCTTGGGATGACTTTGCTGTAATGATGGCGCAACAAAGCACCACTCTCATGCAGCTTCCCCATCAAAGCATCCTCCCTAAAACGTCCAGGAAGGAACATGATCCTACACCTTGTACTGGAAATACATCTCACCTACACTTGCATTTGTCCCTCACCTGCATATGCATTTGTCTGGGATTTTTGCTGCTGTTCCCTTGTGGGATGTAATCTTGTCTTGCGCTGCATTGTAGGTAAGAAGTCATGGGTGGAGCTGGCAGGGTGTTTTATTATTTCTTAACTCACTCTAAAAGGCTAAAGGACCTTGAACAGGCTTTTGTATTGGATTGGGCAGAAGAATGCAGAGCTCAGAGTTAATTAGCCATCCAGATTTCATACAGCTTTTGTAGCTGTCATTTCTTGGAATGAAAAGAAATATAATGATATATGGCAAAGATTATGAAGGAAGATTGGGATATATCAGGGATATTACTTTAACTGAAAAAAACATCAGAAAAATGTCCTAGTTTCTGTGTAGTTCCAAAGCTCAGTATATGGAACAAAACATCCAGGGGAATTAATTAGGTTTTTGTTGAGGTTTTTTGTGAGCTTTTTAAATCCCAAGGAAATCTATGTGCAGGAGGGTATCAGTCATCTACACACAGAACTACATAAAGTATCATTAGAGAACCCTCCAAATACATTGATTTTTTTTTTCCAGCGGTAGTGTATCAATATTTTCACCATGGAAAAAAAAATGTAACCCTCATTATGAAGTATTTTTCTGTGGGTAACTAAACCACTGTGTATCAGGGAAAATAAACAGTTGCCTCCCCACATCTTCTGTCTATGCAGAAAGTGAACTTCTTGCACTGCTCTGGCAGAAGAGCTCTGTAAGTTTAATGTTTAAGGCAGCAGCTGCCTTATCTTGCCTCATTTTACATTATCTGACCTTTTTTTTCTTTCTTTTAACCCTGTGAAGGGAAGACTCCTGAGCTTTCCAGGCCAGGGCTGTGCTCATTTCCAGCCTAGCAGTTACTCGTGGCTGGATTATTCCCATTTGTCTCTGTGCCAACATCATAATTTGATTCAGTAGCTCTTCTACCTGGCATTTATTCTCATAGCAACCTCCTTCCAGCCCAGCTATAATTTAGCCAGACTAAACAAACCAAGGGGCTTGGGGGCACCTCTCTAAAGGGGTGAGAACTGCCACTGATGTGCTGGCCCCCCCTTGACTGGGCTCCCGTGAGTCACTGTGTTCCAGCACTGGGCTGCTCCCAGTCAGGCACAGAAACAAGAAGATCTTACGGCCAGAACATAAAAACATGTAATAGTGGACCTTGGACTGCAAAATCTTTGTTGTTGTTGTTGTTTTCCTCCGCTTCCTACCTGTTTGATTTATTCTGAGCATCCTTTCAATGCAGCTGCTCAGGCAGTGGAAAATCTCTTGACATAAAGCTGGCTGATAATATTAGCACTGTTGACTTCAAAAAGGAGGTTGGAGACAGTCTACACTGAAGGTCCTGAGTATTCCACTGGTTTGTTTCACCTATTTGTCCTCTTGAAAAATGAGCCTGAGTTACAAACTTGGGTTTTGTTTACACCTATGTTAAACGAAATGAATGTCGTAATATTACTCTCAACTGTTCTTTCAGAATATCTTAAATTATTTACCAACACCGAAGCTAAATCTGTCTCACTGCTTGCCAGTTTGGTGTTTCTCCAGTGCAGAAATGTGCCTTCTCCCATGCAGAGATTAGCTGAGCTCTGCGTGATTAGCAGCAATTTTTATGATCTGTATTGGGAGAGTTGAAAGTACTCCATAATGACACAACTTCCCAGCAATATTCATACCCTGAGGGCAGAGTCTCTACTGGTCCAGCCCTGGGGATCTAAAACAAATTCCCTGAAGTACCTCAGGAGAACCTCTTTCAGGATCATACTCCAAAGTGAGTTAGACCTAAAGATTCAGACTTATCCAGCCTGGCCTTCCCTATACCCATGCAGTCCTTTTCATCAGGAACACAAAATGTTACCCACTGGGGCTTGTTTTTCCTTCCCCCCAATAGCTCTTTCTCTTCTGAACTGCTCATTCCTCTCCACACCTGTGCCCCAGTCATAATTGCTATTCCATGACATTCTTCCAACCCTGCATCCTTTGGTTTCACAGCTTGTGAAAGAAATTCACGTTCCTCTCTTTTTCTGCCCAGCCTCCAGTCATTATTCCACAAAAATCCTTCCTGCTCATCACACCTCGTTCACAGCCTGGATTAGCAGCTCCCTTAGTTATGCTGCAAATAAAGCGTTGTTATTTTGCTTTCCTGAGAGCCATTAATCCGTTAATCTGAGCTTCTTAGGGGCATTAGAAATGGGAAAGCAGCTCAGTTCTCTTCTAAATTTGCTGCAAATTTTGGCTTTTTAACCTCTCACCCTCAGCCTGTGGCCACCCTGGAAACTCAGTGACAACAGCCTAAATGACACGGGGTGAGCGTCGTGTGTGTCATTGTCACCCATGGATGGAACTCGGGCTGTCACCAGCAGGGTGCTCCCAAAGCCATAACTGGGGGTTGCACCTTCTCGTGCCCCTGAGCACTCTGCCTCTGCTCCAGACACCTGGAGGGCTCCCCTAAACCCATGGTGGGATGCAGTGGACTTCAAAAGGCCCAGGAGAAGCAGAGGATGGGCATAAAACCTGTGGTGCTGAGGAGCAAGACGTGATAAAGGACCCGGTAGGGCGAAGGGACAACTGTGTTGCACCCCCGAGCAGCTTAGGGGGCACCACATTTGGGGGTTTATAGTTTTAATAGAGTGCACATTTGGGCGTAAATTGGCTTTGAGCTGGGTTTACGTGCGAAAATCAGTCATTCTTTCCCAGGTCATTGACTTTCCTTTGGCATGGGTTGATCACCCGGGGGTTTTTCTGTTTATCCATCAGCTTTCTCGAGGGGATGGTGGGGCTGTGTTGTTTCTTTGATGTCAATAGGCACAGTCCATTTGGCAGAGATCAGCAGGTCACAACGCAAAACCACAGCAAGACTTTGCACCTCTGGTTTTTCATACAGATTTTCCCAGAGACTGTAATTACCCCTAAAAATGACCCAAAGAGAACGAAGATTGAGGCTTATTTTTACTGAGGATGGAGAGCCCTACAGCAATCCTATTTCCCGAATAAACTGTGTTAACCTATTTCCCAACACAGTGAGTTGGGAACATTTGGTGTCCAGTAAACTCAAATTTCAGGGCCACGCCAAAATGGGCAAAGAGGAACCCTGGAGCACCAACCACTGCTGTGACCAGTTCCTGAAGGGAAAGCACCTCTTGAACCACACGCCCTTGCAACACCTCTGAGTCAAGAAAGGCAGGACCCAGCAGCAGCTTGGAGAGCTGTGTCATGAACTTGTCTGTTCACGTCAAACTAAAGCAGACTGTGTTTTATTACCAAATAATCTACAACTGATCTGTCTCCAAAGGTCAGGGCAAAGGCCGGGCAGAGGTGAGATAAGATACAGATGCTGAGATAAGGCAGATGACGCTTCTTGGAATGTGGACTGGGATCTGCTGCTCAGTCAGTGCAGCATCAATCACAGCCACATCCTCACAGACACGAGGCTTCTGACGCGCCAAAAAACTGAAACACCCACCTGCTTGCCTCCAGTGCAGAGTAAACTCCCTTCTGAAGACAGCAGCTCTGCTAATAGGAGGGGAATTGCTCATTTTAGAGTTCTGAACGAAGCCCTAAAATTGCCACAGTGCACATCTATGCAAACCACGGAACCTCCTGCCCTGGCTTGATCCCTGCTAACAAACACCACTCAAACAGCCCAGCTTTCTCCACATCACCATCTCCTCTCAGCACACCCACACCTGCTCTTGCTTTTTGGCACCATTCTTACTGGAGAGCCTGTACAAAGTTTGTGTTTTCCCCTTTCTTGTGCCTTTTCCCCAGCTGCTGCAGAAGGGTGGGCGCGGGTTTTATTCGCGAGCCGTGAGTGGTGCTTTGCAGAGGGTGGCACTTTAACTGCTTACACTTGTGGAGTGACAGCATTTCTCTTGCAAAACACCTGGCAACAGGCCAGCAAACAAGGTGGACTGAACTTCTACAGCCTTTACAGGGGACAAATTCCTGCCTTAGTCAGAAGCTGCTTCTGACCCATCACGGGCAGCGCTTGCACTTCACAACGCAGAAAGAGAGATATTTCAAACAAAATCTTACATTCTGTCAAAGCTGATTCATCTGCCAGAAAAGATCTTGTCATACAATACGTGAATAACCTTTTCCCTTCTCTTTCCCTTTTGTAAACCAGCCCTGACACCTGCTTCGGGATTTACCTTTTCATTGTAACTTGCTTTTATTTAGTTTGGTGTAGGAGCCCAGGGGCATGAGTCAATGGGAAGTCAGTTATTACTTACAACAGGGAAACCAGCCGAAATATTTGGCAACATATGCATTAAATAACTTGAACCTTTGACAGTTCAGTGAGGCCATTGTCTATCACATGAATGGTGTTTTTCAGATTATCAGACTTTTCTACCTTTGCCTTCCACTCCTCCTCCTTTGTGACAGAAGGAGGGCCCCTAAATCATATGACAGGATAGAAAAGATTGCACAGCGTGAAACGCTCCTATTTCCCACAGACGTGGGACAAGCACGTCAAGGCAGAACCCAGAGCCAATCAGAGAAGAACGGAAATGAACCTTCTGCCTTCTTTCTCTACAGAGACATGGGCCCTTATACTTCTTTTCGTGGCCCTCCTGCTAGCGTGAGTAAAATGTTTTTATTGATTCTCTGCTCCTGCCATTTCTCTCTTCTTGCCACCATTCACTTTCACGCAACTAATCCGCTGAAGAGCAAACAGTAGGTGTGATTTCCAGTTTTCCAGACATCTAACCAGGCTCTGGGATGTAGCAGAGAAGTCTAAAGACTGTTACAGGTGTGTGATCTTGCTCCAAGGTTTGGAGTACTCCCATCCAGTTATGGGATTGCTGCTAAGCATCAAAGGAATAATTGAATAATAATGATGCCAGGTATTGGTAACCAGCAGGGTGCTGGCTTCAGTCAGGGTCCTGATCCATTAGGTTATTTTTCACAGGCATCCAGCTGCGCCTGCCTGGCTGAAGCTGCTCTGCAGGCGAGCCAGCAGCAGATGACCCTGCTGCACAGGCGGAGAGCAGCAGAAAGGTACCAGGAAAAAATATTCGTAGGATCAGTTTTCACTCCTCCTGACTCCTTCCACGGTGCCCAGGTAAGATGCTCCCCACGGGCACCTGGACCAGAAGGGGACCTTTGCAGAGGTTTGGTTTGCATCCCATGTCCCTCCTCACAGCCACCCGTGCTGGGGGAAGGAGTGGAGCCCAGAGCAAGGTCCGCCACCTGCTCCTGGCTTTCCAGACAAAATCCCACAGCAGAAATGTACCCGCAGTCCTTCAGGGGAACCCTGCTAGTGAGGAAATGCGTTCCTTGGCTTTGCTGGTGCCATTCAGCACCACAGCAGAGCAGGGCTGGTTGAAAACCCCTCTGCTGGGACAGTGTCTGCAGTGGCAGCGAGGCTGCCGGGACAAACTGGGCAGTACCGACAAGCCCTGAGGCAGGGCACGGGCAGCCACAAACCCGAACGGCTGATGTGCTGCACACGAGCACGGCCCAAACGTTTGTCTGCCCTGGCAGCGCTCCAGCCACGGCAGCTCAGCAAGCTCAGAAAGTTCCAGCCATGCTTTTCAAACCTTTTCCTGTGATTTGGATCACTCAAAAGCCTGGTTGGGGCTTTATTTAAAAAAAAAAACAAACAGAAACCAAACCAAACCGCACCAAAACAACAGAACCGAAACAGCCACTCTCAATCTTGACCCAAACTCTCCTATTTCAGTAACTCTGGGGCCATCTAAGATTGCTGGCTACCAGACTTCCACATTCTGCAGGCATTTGTAATTCTATTGTGGCAAAAGAGACTAAACCCAGATCTCTGTGCTCTGATATCAGAGCTAAAATAGAAATTTCACTGCCCGTTGACACAGAGAGGTTGTTTAGATGCTTCTTGTCCACCTGGGGCAACTCTGTTACAGTTCACACACGAGGGAATATCAGGCATTTCTTGTTCACATCCATGGTAGGAAGAAGTAATGATTATTCCTTGGCTTTACACTGAATGGTCCTTTTCAGTCTGCAGAAAACCCTGACACATTTTAGTTGTAGGAGTGTTAGACTACATTTTCCTGGCCACGTTTCAAGTGGTTTAAGCCTGTTTTCCTACAGTATTTCTGGGCTTTGTAACCAGCCCAGCCTGACATTTCCTGGTCCTCCCACAGCCCTGGCTACCTATAAACATTACAAATGGGAATCCACAAACATTTGATTCCTAATACTGAATTAACCTTTGACAAAAGAGATTAAACATTGACAAACTGAGCTCTGTGAAACCTTTCTTCACCTGAATACACCCAGCTCCCCATTTTTCACCTGCCCTGTTTGGACCATAGGGTGGGATCTGCTTTTGTGCTCTGGCAGAAGCTGTACTGGGGGAGACTGATCTCATTTGGGGCCCCCAAAATTTAAAAAAGCATTGCTAATTGTAAAGAAGACTCCCCTCCTTCCCCCCCCCAAGTCTCAGCCCAGGTTTTGGCTTTTCAGAAAAGCATCCCCAAGACCCTGCCTGAGCAGCTGCTGCCTCGTGGCCTGAAGAGGATCTCTGATAACACCCCCTGCCAAACCTTCCCCACTTTACATCCCTTCTGCAATGAACTGCTCGCTTAGGAAGCTGCAGCTACTCACTAAAAACAAATATTTTGAGGAGCTCTTTCAACACAGCGAAAGACGAGCTTCAAAGGGCTGCAGCCCAGGCCCTTGTTGAGAAAGAGAAAGCCCTGAGGTAGAAGCAATAACTTTAGAGCTGCCAGGAAGGGTGCTTCAGAGGAGAGAAATCTGCGAGGCTGTCAATAAAATCTAAAGAGAAAACCATCAAGACAAGACTTCCACTGAGCTAACGCTGGACTAAGGGAGGGAGAACAATAAATGAAATTGAAGTGCAGTTTGACAAAAGCCCTGTTTGGGACATAATTTCTGGCACTGCTTTGATTTCTCTTCAATAAAAACATGTAAGCTTGGTGTTCCTTCTTCCAGCTCCCTTTTCCACCTCTCCTTTGGTAGGCAATGAGCTCCTCTCAGGACTTCTGCTAAAGATTTCAAGATGCTATCTCCACAGGTGCTCTGGTGGAAACAATTGCTTTCACACCAGAGGGATCCCTCCAAAGCTCTCTGTGAGCCTTACCCTGGTCATTAAGTAGTTTGTCACAGGGACAATTTTCACTTAGACTGCTTTTTTTTCCTCCTCCTGGCTCAGCCTCCTCTCCCTCATCTCCCAAGGGGTGTTGCTGCAGCCTCCAGGTTTAGGAGAGCTCGCAGCCCCAGAGTGCTGTAACACTCTGCTGTCTTTTCTGACCCACAGATATGGGACCTGGCCATTTGGATTGTTCAAGAAGTTGGGCATTCCCGGGCCAAGACCTCTGCCTTTCTTTGGGACGTGCCTGGAATATCGCAAAGTGAGTGACTGAAGCCCTCCTCGCTCCACCAGCCCCTGCCTGTGCTGGCACAGCTGCAGCTGAGCAGACACAGTGATGATAACTTATCTCTAAATGCCAGCTCCTCTGTCACGCAGGGCTTGTGCAAAGGCCAGTCTGGGATAAGGCTCAGTGGCACAGACCAAGGGGCATCCCCAAGGGAGCACTCCTGGGTGGCTGATTTCCATCTGCCCTTTGCCAGCGCCCTGGCAAACAGCTCACTCAAAGCACAGTGTACATTTGTGCTTCATCACGGCTTTGGAGGGAAGGAAAGCTCATAAAGCAGCTCTGAACATCAGTTTAGAGCTATTCCTCCCCAGCCACCATCTCCAACATCATCCCCTCCACTGCACCCTCTCTGTGAGAATTCAGCACCAACTCTGCCAGAGCTCAAGGAGCATTTGGACAACACTCTCAGACACGTGGTGGGATTTTTAGGGCTGTACTGTGCAGGGCCAGGAGCTGGACTTGGGTGATCCTTGTGGGTCTCTTTCAACTCAGGATAGTCCATGGCAATTTTTAAATTGCTTTCCACAGGGTTTCCTGAATTTTGACAATGAATGTTTCAAGAAATACGGGAAGATCTGGGGGTGAGTATGAACCACTGATCTCTCGTTCGAGTAAAACTAGAATCTGTAACAAGGGGAGAAAATATTCATTAGGAAAGCTTCCTTTTCTCCACCTGCAACCCTGACAGTCCCACCAGGGTGAGAGCAGCAGTGACAGGGTGCTGCTGGAGGCTTACGCTGCAGCCTGGTGATGCAGGGCTGTGCCACTGCCACATCATACAGAAACTGTTTTGACCAGTGCTGTGAAAAGCAGTTTAAATCTGGTGACAAAAGGCCCTCACCTGCTCCTAACAAAATCATCAGCAGAACTATTTACTTAAGCGGGATCTGGAACTGGGAGGTTGGGTTCCTCTGGTTTACAAGCAGCAGAGGAATGTGAGTGACTCCCTTTGGAGCTGATCCAAAGACTTCCTCGTGCTTCTGATCCCCACCTGCTGCAGTAGGGGCTGTTCTGCTCTAGACACCTCCTCCCGTGGCTTTTATCACTGATGTTATAATTTGGGCTGCAACCTTTCACATCCTCTGTAATGCATCTACTGGTCCCTACAGCAGCTTTAAAAAATGGAGTCTGGAAAATGTATCTTTACACAAGTGGGGAGAGTGCACAAATCAGTTTAATCTACATCTGTTCCAGGAAAGCATTCAGAACTGGCAGCTTAAAAAGACAAAAACAAGGACTGAGTGTCATCTCCAAGGATGTCTCAGTGCTGTCAGCCCAAGTCTCCAGACACCCAACTCAAGAGCCTGAAAGGGGTCGAACAAGTTTCCTTCTAATACTGTAATGTGTTTAAGTGCCTGGAAAAACACGGAGAGTCAGGGGAGGAAGTGAGAACACTTGCTTCATTTAGTATCTGGTCCTTTGAGCAACTGAGCCCTGCTCATTTCCCAGTGAATTTGGAAGGTGTTTATGCCCCTTTATCATTTACAAAACCAGATGGGAAAAGGTCTGGAAGTCCTTTTCCATCTCTACTTTCTACATTTCTGTACTCAGACAACAGAGCAGCAGGGCTGGTGATGGAAGAACATTTGTTCAACACATTTTGTTTCGTGGGCATCAGCCAAGCCTTACACTTCAATTATCTGGGGTTATTTACCTGCCTCCTCTTCTCCCCCCACCAGGATTTACGATGGCAGGGAACCCGCTCTGGCTGTCACTGACCCTCAGATCATCAAATCTGTGCTGGTCAAAGACTGTTACACCACCTTCACCAACAGGAGGGTAAGAGAAGTGCTGTGATCCACCACAGAGTCCGGGAAAAGTGCGGGAGGAGACAGGCACGCCGAGCATCCTTTGGGAACGAGCGGCTGCACTGCAGGGATTGCTGCACACGGCCACTGCATGTCACTGTTCCCCTGCCTTACAGCCTGGACTGCACACCCGGGCTGGCAGAGGGAGCAGACAAAGTCTGTTCTCGTGCCTCTATACGAACACATCTGTAGATATGGACGAGTTTGGGGCTGTGGGAGCATGCAGAAATCTGTGAGGATGCACATGTGCCACCAGCTAGGATGCAGGGGTGGGACATGGTGGGTGCACACAGACGTGCAGGTGTTGGGCTGATTGGACTTGTGGGGCTGGGAATGGCACCTCTCAGCTGGTTTGCTGCAGGAAAGCGGATTATTTATGGATGTGTGCCTTGAGAAAGGCTGTTTGCCAGGCCACAGCCTGCTGCCAGCAGCAATGCCCCTGGAAGAGCCCGGGCAAGGGCTTGCATGCCCCATTCCCACCCCTGCAGGGAGGCTGCTCTCTTTTCTGGGGTTAACACCTTCTCTTTTTCCTCTGCAGCACACGGATCTGGGAGGGGTGCTGACCAACGCCATCTCATTAGCTGAGGATGAGCACTGGAAGAGGCTCCGCACTGTGCTCTCTCCAACCTTCACCAGTGGGAAGCTGAAGGAGGTAAACCAGAGGGGCAGGTACACATAAATCACAAAGCCAGGAGGCAGTGTTTCCAGGCTGAGATTGCCACGGGGGTCTGATTTCTTTAGTCAGAGCCTGGCAGCTAAGATGGCCTGTTTAATTTTCGCCCAATTGAAACCAGAAAAGTCTTAAAACAAAACCCGAGCAGAGAGATCTTATTCGTAAATATTCATGGAACTCCCCGTAGCCTTCATGATTCTGTCCAAAGGAGTCAAGTGTGCTGTGCTGGAGTGACCGTGCCTGGTTTGTGTTACAGATGTTCCCTATAATGAAACACTATGGGGAGGTTTTGGTGAAGAATGTTCAAAAGCAAGCGAAAGAGGACAGCTCAATATCTGTAAAGGAGTAAGTAGCTGCTAAGAGCAGCAGGCAGAGCAAACCTTGTTAAAAGTGCTGTGGTTCATTGCCTACCAGCAATGCAGATCTTTCCCTGGGTCAGCCAGGGCTCTGAAAGGAGGAATGGGGCTTGCTGAAAGCCTGACTGGAAATTTAAGAGGGGAAAATTTAATTTGGATGTCAGGAAACTTCCTAGAGGTAGATAGGAAGAAAAATGCTCCAGCTCAGCTTTGTGAATCCACAGATCCAAGACAACTCCAAGACTGGCAGGAAAACCCAGCTTTTCCTGCATATGCTCAGGATCTCTGTGCAGAACCTTCTCCTACCCCAGGACATGGGGGTTGCTGACCTCTCTGCCCCACAGAGCACTGTGGGATGCTCGCCCATCATGTGCCCCATTTCTGGGGGGACTGAGGCTGTAGAGTGACCCTGAGTATTTTTGCCTCATCTGTGCCCTCCATGTGGGCTCTGGACAAAACCCTGTGTGCTGCACCCCCAACTTCAAAGCACAAGTGCAGCAGGGGCAGCTGCACACCAGGAACCACAAACCAGCAAAGCTCCCCCTGAACCAAAACCCTGCGACGGGAGGGCTTGGGCAGTTTGGAACAGGGGCTGTGCTGGGTGGGACGAGACCGCTCTCAGGGCAGGTTTGAGGCAAGGTGTGGTGCCACCCCTCCCCAAGAGGTTACCATGCTAAGTTCCACATGCTGTCCTTCCACTAACCCATTCCATGTTGTTTTAAAATCCTTGGAAAAGCTGTCTGACTTCAAAACCTCTGCAGGCTGGAAACCAAAGCCCTCTAAAAATCTATCCCCTCCTCTGTAAGCGCTGTTCAGTACCACATACCCAATTTTCTTTTCAAACAAGGCAGGAGGTCTTACGAGAATTTATATTTGAGTGTCACATAGACATGAGGGAAAAATACATTCACTCAGTCCAAATATTTAACCACAGTCTATTTTTTCCACCTTTCCTCAGCATCTTTGGGAGCTACAGCATGGATGTGGTCACCAGCACTTCCTTTGGTGTGAACATTGACTCCATGAACAACCCCAAAGACCCCTTTGTCAGAGAGATGAAGAAACTGGTCAAGTTTGACTTTTTTGACCCACTTTTCATCTTGTCATGTAAGTGACTCCAGGTATTGCTTGGATAACTTCCCTTGCTGTGAATGAATTCCAACTGGCCCTTGTCTTGTCAATTCCTCATTGTCAGCTTCATGCTGAAACCCTGGGGAGGAGATGGGGGAAAGCTTCCTCCACCTTTGGCATCCACAGTGCGAGAAACTTATGAACCACCCAGAAATATCCAATTAAGCGCTGGGAAATTATTCGAAGATTGAAAAGCAAGTGAGGCTTGAGGAGAGCGGCACTGTCTGAAATGCATTTTCTGGAAGAGAGTGCTGAGTGGGGACTGTAATTAGATGCAATTTCCTCCAGTGCAATAGCTTAGCAGCAATGGACCTTAAATTAAGGTTAGATACCTTGCTGAAACCCAGGGAAAGTTGGGATCTGTGCATAGAGGAGTGGTGTAGATTTCTGGTGGTGTAGATTTCATGAATCTATACAGAAGAAGATCCAGGTTCTGTGATGAAGGAAAGGCTTTGAAGGGGACTTGAAAATGTCTGCATGATCACAGCAAGGCAGTGAACAGCTCAGCCTGAAAAAAAAATTCAGAATTTTCAATATTTCTCTTCTGAGCCACGTTCCTGTTGTGTTCAGAAGGAACGTGTCCTTAGAAAACAGAGCCTTAGAAATAGGAGGTGGAATGTGCCTTGGGCTTCTCTTGAAGGAACGGTTATACCCAGCTTGGTTGTGCCCGTTTGACACAAAAAATATTCCAAGGGAATGAAACAGAGGGGAAAAAAGGCAAAGCCCATGCTTTTCTCAGGTAAAGAAATTGAAAAAAGGAAATAATTTCCCAGCAGCATCCACAGCTATCTGATATAAGGAGGGGTTTGTTTACAGTGTGCAATTTAACTCTCTATTTGTTTTTCAGTTGTTTTCCCATTCCTTACTCCTCTGTTGGCCAAGCTAGGAGTAAGCTTCTTCCCCACTGATGCTGTAGATTTTTTCTTGAGATCCATCGCCAAAATTAAGCAGGAACGTGAAAAGGAGGCTCACAAGGTGAGTGGGAATTTGAGAGCAATCGTGGCAGAAAGTACACTGAAGTGAGATATAATGAGCGTGATGATATCAAAGGTGAAGCCAAAGTACAATGACTCAACAAAACCCTGAGCCTACTCAAGTGTAAACACTTCATTTTAATACTGTCAGAAAAGCCCCACCTGACCCGGCCTGGCAGAGAATCAGGGGGACTTTGTACATCCGTGATCTGAAGCTAAATCCAGATAAAGGCTCAGCAGAATTGGACTAAGCTTCAGTCTGCAGCACTTGTAATGAGAGAGTGAGAGACTCCCTGAAGAAGATTAGGCAGAGGATGAGAGAGTGCAGAGTAAGCAGCACACAAGCAGCAAAATCACCTTTAGGGTTGTGCCTTCCCCTCGTGCTTTTCAAAAACTGCAGCTGCTTCCTGACAAAATTCTGCTTTTTGGAGTTTGGATCTCTTTTCCCAAATTAATTCAAGACACTGCTCTCCCACCCAGTGGTTTAATGGATAGGACAGACAGGTTTCCAAAATAAAAAGCAAGCGTTATGTATTTCAGTGAGGAAGTCGTGTGCATTTTGGGGATGCTCTCAGTCTATAAATTGTGCTTAGGCTGTGAAATCTGCTTATCTGAGCCCTCCAAGGAACCCTGTCACCAAAGAGACTCTCCTGCTTTCCCTCTCAGGGCAGGGTAGATTTCCTGCAGCTGATGATCGAATCCCAGCGCTCAGGCAGCCAGGGGAACAGCGAAGAAAATCACTCATATAAAGGTAACAACACCCAAACCCTCATCATGGCAATGGGGCTGTGGGAGTGAGGGGAATATGGGCAGGTGACCGGGTCCCCATCATCTCCACTGACCAGCTCCCGGCAGAATTCCATCCCCTGGTGCCAGCACCAGAGGCCTGAGATCCCCGTCCAGGCAGCAGGACAGCCATGTCAGTTATTTATACTCAGGAAATCACCTGCCTCCTCTATAAAATGGATTTTTCCAGGCGGGCAGAGCAGTTATAAAAGTGTTATCAGAAAACAACTGCAGCAAACCTGCCTAAACACCACCTGTTGCTGCCTGGTCCCTGCCGAGACTGCCCACCAACACCTCTCTTGCTCATCTCCCCACAGCCCTGACCGACTCAGAGGTTCTGGCCCAGGCATTCATCTTTATCTTTGGTGGGTATGAGCCCACCAGCAACACCCTGGGTTACCTGGCCTACGAACTGGCCCTGCACCCCGACGTGCAGCAAAAGCTGCTGCAGGAGATCGACACAGTCTTGCCCAACAAGGTAAGGGCACCCTGAGGGTGGGGAGGACACTCTGCCCCTGCTGCCCTCCTGGTTCAGTCAGGGCAATGGGAAACCTTTAGCTCCTAAACACCATGGATTTTCCAAGAGCTCTGGGAGACACACACTGAGACAACTCAGCCCTGCAGGGATTTTCTTTCGACAGCTGAAGTCTTCCAGCCACCCCACTGCTCAAACTCATTTGTCATGCTCTGCACCCACGCACAAGAGGATGTGGATTTCCAGGCATTTCCATAACTCAGGGGTGGAAAAATGAAACCCATTGCTCAATTTCTACCTTTGCATTTTGTTCTTCAGTGAGTCTGAGTCAAATTTGGGGCAGTGGGGGTTGGGGACACTCTGGCCTCCACAGTCATTTTAGGACAACCCAGTTCTGATGCCAACATACCTGCTCGCCTTCCTCCTGTTGTCCTGCAGGCTCCTCTCACATACGACGCAGTTATGAAATTGGAATACCTTGACATGACGGTGAATGAAACCCTCCGGATGTATCCCCTCGGGGGGCGGATTGAGAGAACCTGCAAGAAAGACGTGGAGATAAATGGAGTGACCATTCCCAAAGGAGTCGTGGTCACAATCCCGCCCTACGTCCTGCACCGCGACCCCGAGTACTGGCCCAACCCCGACGAGTTCAGGCCAGAAAGGTACAAAAAGCTGAACGAAAGGGAAGAGATATCACACTGCTTTTTCCTCAGTAATTAAGCATTAATCTCTGATTAGCTTCCTAATGGTGTTCTTCCTATCTTTTTACAAACAATACGGATGAGAAATTGCAGGCTCGTGGGAATGTCACTTTAAGAAGAAAATGAGCTTTGCACTTAAAGTGGGGCTTCAAACAACATAATCGTATTGGCAGAATACCACTGACACCTCAGAAGGTCTTGTACCCACTTTTTAAGCTTCCTGAGAGGGAGCAAATGCAGAGTTTTTGTAAATGCTGGCCATCCTCTGTATAATCCTGCTTGTTGAACCTGTTCCCTTCATACAAGTTTCTACTAAATAAGCCAGACTTGATCCTTCTAGAATTGCCTTCCCTCCTTGTTTTCAAGGGTAACCTTCCCAAGCTGTTTATTTCTGTAACTGATATCTACCTCTCGTTCCCAGAGGAACTGAAGCCATAGGCTGCTCCTAACCAGAACAGCTCCTGGTTCCTCTCTCACTAAATACCACATATAGGAAATATCAGTCAGTTTGGGACTGCGTGTTTCCTAGATTTTCACCGTGTTTCCAACTTCTACTAATCAGGATGGACAGAATTTAAATCAAGCCCTCAACTGGACCCCACCCTGTCCTGGGCAAGGGCTCGGTCACAGCACTCGATTTCTGGGGTACCCTGAGACAACTTAGGAAAATCCCAAACAAGGCTCTGCAGGGCACCAGCGAGTGATCCCTGGATAAATAAGATACGTAGGTTTTGTGGTTTTGCTGCCTTCATTTCTTTTCCCCAACCATCATCCAGGTTCAGTAAGGAGAACAAGGAGTCCATAGACCTGTACACGTACCTGCCCTTCGGGGCCGGTCCCAGGAACTGCATCGGGATGAGGTTTGCTCTCCTGAGTCTAAAAGTCGCCATCGCCTCCCTGCTGCAGCATTTCACCTTCCAGACCTGCAAAGAGACTCAGGTGAGGAGCACGTGGAGGCTCGAGGCTCACACAGGAGGAGCCGGGTGCCAACACCAGATGCTTTGCATTTCCAGGCACCACGGATCCAGTTGTGCCTGAACCTTTCATCTCTGCAGATTTAATTTGTCCATCTCTGCCCGTGTTTTCCCTCTCGTTGCTGCAGATCCCAATCAAGCTGAGTTCACTGGGGCTCCTGACACCAGAGAAGCCGATTGTTCTCAAGTTGGTGCCCCGGAGCAGCGCTGAGCCCGCCAAGGACTGAAACCCAGTCACAGTCCCCCAGCATCCAAGGACTGCCGTGCTAACAAAGGGGTCACACATCACAGGAAATCTCTCCTACACGTACAGACACAGAAGAGCAGCGCCAGTTAATTCTGGAAGCAATTACTACATATTTACTAATAAACATAGCTGTCAGAAATGTAACGTGGATCACTGGGCAGTGACAATACACAGTCCCCTTAATTTTGATTGCAGAAAACAAGAAATAAATCCAAATGAGAAGCTGATCATCCACTTCTAAGGGGACTTCTCCATCTGGAGGGAAGGAATTACTGCCACATCCAAGGAAAAAAAAGGTGTGATGGAAATTTAAACTGCCAGACCTCGCCGGGCAGGGACGGGTGCCGTTCTTCTGGGTGTATCGATGCTTGAAATTTCATGTGTTCTAACTGAGATGACTGGTGTGAGACTACACATCCTAGTTACCAACCCTCTCCTGTGCCATGTGTTAATTAAACTAAAGTGTGTACAAATACTGTCATTAAAAATGTTTGAGAGCTGCTCTGTGTTGTGTATAGTGGCTGATCACTTCCTATTTAAAACCCGTATTCAGCCTCAACCCTTGAAATTATCCATGTACATTGCTTTCCACTTAATTTAATGAATCTGATCCTTCATTTAACGCCATCAAACCCTCCCATTTGTACGGTATTTTACAAACACTCCAGCTCCCACCTCTTACTTTGATTAAGAGGTTGCCTTCGCTTCAGCACCGGCCAACCTTTTCCCATGCTGCAGTGACAGAGGGTGGGTTAGAGAGAGCAGCAGCTCCCAGGAGGAGAGGACAGCACTGCAGGAGGGCCAGTGCTCCCGGAGGAATGGTCTGCACACAGCCTGGAGCTGAGCCTTTCCTCCTAGAGCCACGGATGGGGTTTAGTCACTGCTGGTGGTGGGGTTTTAGGTGCTTTGAGATGCTGCTGCCTTCAGCAGGATGCTCTGACCCAAGGGCTCGTGCCATCCCTGACCATTTAAACAGGGAGTATCACAAAGCAGGTAGGAGATTCTCCCAGATCTGAATTTCACACCCCAGTAAATTGTGCCGGTCTTGACACCTACCAACAACCAAAACAGATATTAGTGAAATGGGAAAGGATTCTACAAGAGCTGCAAATCAAATCAAGTCATCCCTTAACTTTCTCCTGGCACCCTTCATTCCAAGGCATTACTTGCTGGATTGTGGTCTGTGATTTTCTCCTGCGGCACCGTGCTTTTCTCTTTAGTCCAGCAGACAAAACAGCAACACGGCCCAAATGCTGCAGTCCCACAGAGTACAAATTTGCTCAACAGTTCAGGTCCATTCTTTACCAGTGACTATTCAGGGGTTTGGGAACGGACAGGCAACAGCACAGTGGATTCCTCATCACTGGAAATCCCTGAATCAAAGCTGTCCATTTTTCTGGAAGATACAGCAACATTCACCAGGCTCTAATTCAAGAGTAAGCAGCTTGTGCTGTCCCAAAAGGCAGATAAAACAATTATAGTGCTCCCTTCTGATTCATCATCTGTGATAGACTGTTTGGGTTGTGCTGTGTACACAGCACGGCTCTTAGGAGTGCTGCCAGTGAGGCCCTGCCTCGGTTTAATCTCTCGCCCATCTCTAACCAGGAGTTAGAAACCATCCCTGGGAGAGCTGGGCCTGTCTGACTGACTGTGATGCTGCAGTGGCTCTGATGGGGAGAGTGCAATGCGTGGACAAATCAGTTTAACAAAAGGGCATTTTTCTGTAGAGAATCCAGTGCCAGGCAAAACGAACTCAGGTTCAAGGAAAGGGAGAGCAAGGGGAAGCTATCACCAGAGCAGCAAACCAGTTACATGCCAAAGAGCTGCTCTGACGTTATGAAAAGTCATTTTAGTACCTGATGAGCAAACCCAGGTGCCTTTGCAGGGTGCCCAGAAGCACGAAGGGTTAATCCAGCCACACCCCCAAGCCAAGGCAGTTCCTTCCCTGCACGGGGCTCTCCGGGAATGAAGTCATTAAGTGCAACTGTACAGATCATTCTTCCAAATGTGAAAAATGTGACTAATTTTCCGGCTTCAGCCAATTATGACCTGCCAGGACTATCATAACAGCCCATAAATAATGTGTAACAGAATCGTGGTAATGAGTCTTCTAGAGGAAAATGAGGTCCTCTGTGTCTTAACTCCATAAAATTACTTTGCTTGTAAGGGCTGCCTCCATCATTCCCAGCACTTCCCATTGCTTTGCTGGTCACCCCTCAGAAGTGACTTGGCCAGGAGTCTGCTCGTCCTGGGCATCCATCAGGTTTCACTGGTTTGGCTGTTTCCACTTTAAATCAGGCATAGCACTGCTTAACTCACCTCCTGAAAGGTTTTTGCTGATAAAACATTTATTTTATCTGGGCTCCTTGCTGATTCAAAAAGTCACAGGATCTTTATGGTTGGAAAAGGCCTCTAAGATCATCAAATCCAGCCATTAACCCACACTAAATCACATAAATCATGTCCCCAAGTGCCACAACACTCTTTGGAACACTTCCAGGGATGGAGATTCCAACACTGCCCTGGGCAGCCTGTTCCAGTGCTTGAGCACTGTTTCAACACATCCTTAGCAGGCCTGGGACGCTGAATTGTCCCAAAATAGCTGGGTCTCATCAGAGAAAAGAAAACAAAGTGTAAGGTAGAAGCTAATTGTGGGGACACTTCTGTTTCTCTTCCTTACCTTAATCCTCCCAAACCCCAAGTAAGACAGAAAAAAGAACTAAGAAACTCGATGTTTTACCAGCATTTTAAAACCCACATGGTTTTCTCAAAGGCTTTACAGCCTTGTCTCAGAGAAGTTATTTTCACATCACTGCAGCATAACAGACTCACACCCAGAGAAACACCAGCATCCCTCAGGAACTCCTGTAAATATGCAGAAATACATTCCTCTAAACACAGAAAGGAACTTCCCAAAGGAGGCTTACATCCCATGGGATGAGAACTGCTATTGCACCAGTCCTGGTGAAAGACAAAAGGGGGTTTTGAGCGGGGAGATTTGTTTTCTGTTTCCCAGTTAACCACAGCAGAGTCACCCTCACTCTTAACTCGCCTAAATGATGCAATGCTTCCCGCTGATTGCAGTGGCCAAATGGATTTTATGAAAAACAGGTTTCCTGCTCACAGTGAGGGAACGCTTCATGGGCTTCACCAAATCAGTTATGAGGTATTTCAACACCAGGCTGAGCCCTGACAGAGAGAGGAATGGTCTGACTATTAGCAAACTAAGTGTCCCTAAAGTATTGAAGCCTTTTGCAATTCTGCTGTGCCTTTAAAGTGAAAAATGAAACATTTCCAGGCATATTTCACCTGAAAGGAAGAAGAGGCAGCGCTGCTCCTTTTACCTCAGCTGAGGCACAGTTTCTGTGGCATCAGGAGCCTCAAGTCAAGGGACACAAGCGGAAAAGGCAGCACAAGCAGGACTGGAATTGATCTCGGTCCCTCCTTCCTCTCTCCATCTCCCTGGTAGAAGCAACAAGCCAGCGTGGGGAATTACCAGATAGATTGGAATCATGGAAAACCTGTAGCTGAATTTATGCAACGACATCGCTTTTCTCTGCTGTAATGGAGAGAATTAGGCATACTGAATTGCTCACCACACAGATATGGAATTTTGAAAGCCCTTACTATTGCACAAATGTTGACAGGATATTTTATTTACTGCATCATTAAAGGTTAAAGAGACTCATTCTCCAGAGGATTCATTTTTTCAACTCTTAATATCAATTAAAGCTAATTTCGTCTCGAACCTAATGATTAACATAAAATATGGAGAAAGCTCTGAGCATTTCTGTTCATTACTCCAATTCTCTTGTATTGCTGGGGCACTTGATAGGTACTGATGCAGCTTTGTATCACCCATGACAGATAATTTCCTCCTCCAAGGGTTTTTTTTTTGTTTAGTTTTGTTTTTAACACTTGAAAACGTTGCAAAGATGCTCGAAATCCCTTTGATGATTTGGAACAAAGTTTTTATTTAACCATTTCACAGCAGAGGTTCAGGGATGTTCTCCCTGCATGGCTGGGTCCAATGTCTGGATACAAATGCACCTTGTTCCAAGGCCTGCAGCTTCCATATCATTTATATATATATATAATGTATAAGCCCATTCTGAGGTACTTGTGCAGCCACAAGTTTGCAAATGGAGTGGGGAAGACAATATAACTGCTCAAGGGAAAATGAAAAACCTTCCCTACCACTTATGAACTGAAGCCAGTCCAGCACAGCTGGATGCTTTTACCCATCTTCACTTGGCAAAATACTGATTCCATCCACACACCACGGAGAGCCCACGAAAGTAAGTTCCAGTTCATCCCCTGGACTGTGTCAGGGCTTTGTGCAGCCCAGCTGAGGGGGCAGAGGTGCCACACCACAGCTCCCCCGGCCTGGGGCTGTCCAGTTGGTTTTGCTTTGAAATTGGAGGTAATAAAAGTGGAAAAGACTTTTGGAAAATAGAGCACAAAGACAAACCACCAGCACGGCCAGCAGAGTCTTGCACTAACTTGCCCTGAGCTTGTCTAACCTTTTCAGGACTTGTCTACTTGTATCCTAATTTTAGGCTATTTGTTGTTAACAAGCACTAATCTGGGATCAATCAGTATCCAAAGGTCACAGCAAAAGCCAGAGGGAAGGCGAGGAGCAGTGCAGATGCTCCGAGGAAGGTCAGCTGCTGCCACTCAGGCTGCTCTCGGGGGTAACCACACATCAATCACCCCACCAGCAGCCTGAGCGAGGTCCACGGGAGTGAGCAGGTGTCTGGTGCTCCCAGTGATTGTAAGAGACTCCAGTGGAAATCTGCAGGATGTACAAGTGGGAAAAATGCATTTGCAGGTGCCCCTTGTTAAGAAGGAGGGTGTTTCCCATGCTGGCTGTCTCACCCCTGTGCCCAGTGCAGCTCTGGCCCCTCTGGGCTCTGTGCTGAGCTGCAGGTGTCTCAGACAGGCCACTGCACAAACTACTCTCATTTTTCCTCACCTTTTCAAGACTGCAAGTGGCTTTCTCCTTCCCTGTCCTGCATTTTCCTGTGTAGCTTTCAGTGACTGGAATTCATGTGGCTGGGAGTAAGTGAAACCGCTCTCCTCAGTGGCAGAGCCACCTAATAAAGTTTTAATGGAAGATATCATTTCTAATCTTTACATTACAATAAAAGCCAGCCGGGAAATGAAAGCCCAGGAGTGTTAGGAGTGTTGGAAACACTCAGCAAGACAGCCTTATCTTCAGGGAGTTCACAGACTAAGTGTTGCCCTAAGGAACAGGACTTGCAGCAAGCAGAGAGCCGGGGCTGTTACAGACGTAGCAGCCACATGGAGATATTTGTATTTGTGTGCAGCTACACACCCCCAGAGGGCAGAAGGGTATTTTAGCCTTTGGACAGACTCTCCAAATCCAGCTGAGAGATCCACCTGGGAGTGTCTGAGGTGATAAGCTCAGAGCCCAGGCCACGGCACTGAGCATTTACTTGCTCTGCACCACCGAGGTGCTCATTTCAGCTCCAAAACCACTGCCATCTTCGGGGGGTTTTTTGTGACTTACATAGAATTGGTCAGTTTGGGCTCTTCATTAATCCACAACCTGAATTTAAGAAACTTTCCCACCACCAGTTCCTTGCTGTGCTGAGCTGCCACCCTACAACAGTAGGAGCAGGAACAGAAATCTGTTTCTAGGAGCAATAGAAGAACAGAGCAGTTCTCGGGCTCACCATGGAGGGACAGCAACATTCAAGCACGTATCAGAAAGACAATTAAAATGGGGCAAAGGAACACCATGCACTTTTGAAACACTGGCCTTCCAGTTTGAAAAGTTGACCTTGCAAGTTTTGGGTTGGCTGAGAGGGACCACATTTAGTTATTGATGTTCCTTCTGCCAGGTAACAAGGGGTCGGTCAAGAGAAAACAGCGTCAAGTTGCTCCAGAGGAGGTTTAGGTTGGATATTAGGGAAAATTTCTTCATGGAAAGGGTTGTCAAGCTTTGGAAGAGGCTGCTCAGGGAAGTGGTGGAATCAGCATCCCTGGAAATGTTGAAAAAAAGGTGTAGATGTGGCACTGGGGGACATGGTTCAGTGGTGGGTTTGATCTCAGAGGTCTTTTCCAGCCTAATCAATTCATGATTCTATAACCACCACCTCGAGTAAAACACATTCAAAAGCTGTTTTAAACCAGCAAAAGCCAAACTTCAAAAACTGCCAGAGCATAAATCTTCCCAGGGACCCAGCAGGCCCCAAGGTGGCAGCAACGAAGTTTCTGCAGCAAGAGCAGAGAGATTGCAGAGACAGAGACCTGCCAGGGTGTCCAGGCAGCAGCTGCCCCAGGGAAGTGCTCAGACCCTCTGCTGTGCTGACCCGGCTCTAAGGACAGCGAGAACAATGGGAAATTAAATTGCACAGTCACAAACCCCAGCACACAACAACGGCTGGCACCGCTTTGCTTTGTTTATTATAAAGCCACGTTGGCTTTGTGTTGGGTTTTCTGCCTCCTCTCTGCTTACTGGCAGCAGCTCCCGAGAAGATCTTTGGAATTTTGCTAAAAGTTTCAGATATTGGTTTCCTTCGCAGCACCTGCTCCTTTGTAAGGAGATAGAAGCTCCCTCCAGGCTCCCCCCTAAATATACACCACAGCTGCACAGCTCGTTGTTTGCCACATTTATTATATAATCACCAAAACGTAGGAGGTTTAAACCTTCTTGTCTCCTGCCCATCTCTGAACTGGCTCCCAGGTGGGGTTTGAGCACCAGCAGCTGGTCCTGCTGGGCTGCTCTGCCCCAGGGGAACATCCCTGTTCTCCAATTCACCCCTGGAGCCACAAGTAAAGAAAATAAACCCATGGATCAGCCTCTCCTTTCCTCACTGCTCCTACTCACAGCTGATGCAGGGAGGGCAATGCAGGGAAGAATCAGGCAAGTGGCTCTCTGCTGGACACGTGTCCAAGCGTGACCCACAAGTGCCTCCATCCCACGGCAGCCTGATCCCCAAAGCCCTGAGCTCTCCCTGACAAAAACCTGCTGAAATGGTCCATTTGAGTATTCATCTTTCACCTGTAATTTCATTTTAAATCCACTTTTTTGTAGGGGTTGCTGGACTTCAACCAAAATTGCTTCCAGAAACCCAGGAAATGTGAGAGGGGCTGTTTTACACAGCAAACCTCACCTCGCTGCAGCACAGCCACCGCCTCAGGCTGAGGGCTGGTCCCCGGGGAGGGTCTGGCAGAGGGAGAAATCTGAACTGCACATCATGGCCCCGTTAGCCTGGCCTGCCAGGTGACAACCCCAAAACATTCAAGTTTGATGGCTTCCATGGAAAAACCAGTAAATAAAAAATTCTGGTTTGGGGATAAGCAGGATCTGCGATTTTTATCCTTCGGGTGGTTTCTCAGTTACAGTTTTGTGGCATAGACTGGGTACAACCAAGCTGAGATGCTGGGAAGAGGGAGCAGCAGCTGAGCCAGGAGGAAGGATCTGAAGCTTCAAACGCACCACAGGCAGTGGGTGGGCTTTTTGAATAAGGAGAAAATTCATTAACTCTGTGTCAAAGATCACAGAGAATTTAACGAAAATCTTAAGTAAAAGATGCCAAGCGTTTCTGAGGAGGCCTCCTGGATCTTTCCCTGAAGATCTGCAAAGAAATGTGAAGGAAATGCTCCACTTTCAGTACCATACTGTGAGATTAAATGTTATCCTGCTACACATTCTTTTTTTATAGCCCACTTCTATTTTTATTCCTGTTCTACTGTGGAAGTGTTTGCTAATAATATATGATAGGATGCTTTGTCATGAAAAAACCTTGTATCATTTATCTGTTTCTGAAAAAAGAAATTCTCAGTACAAATCTAATAAGGGAAAAAATCCTATTCTAGCTCCTGTTGGAGGAAAGGGATTGATTTATGGAGAGAGATGAAAAGCACTAAGTACGTATTGCTTGGCAAAATGAGGAATTGTAGAGAACTGTCTTTATGCATTTGAAGGGTGTAAACATCAAAGAGGCAGAAGAGCTATTTAGAGCATTAGGAGGAGGCACATCTAGGAGACAAGAGCTGAAATTAAATGAACATCCTTAACTTAAAAATCATACTTTTGCCTGCAAATCTATTTCCTGGTATTATTACTTGCAGCACTCTAATGAGTATAAATGAAGCCGATAGAAAAAAACCAGCTAATCTGTTTTTCATATCCGATCAGCAGATCTTCCTGTAAAGTTTATGAAGCCCAGATCCTGCACCTAATCTGGAAATTTTGGGAGAAGAGCATCTTTTAAGCCCCCTCCTCCACCTTCCTGTTACCAACAAATGTTTATCAGTATGAAGGGTCACTTGCCCACCTCCGTGCCCTCTGATTGCAGCCTGCGTGCTCCGTCTGGGATCAGACTGATGGGAGCTGTGTGGGTCTGAGAGCAGCAGCCAGAGGACAGTCCTGAGCGTTAACAATGCTTCAGAGAAACAAGGGCATCCTCACTCAGGCCCCGCGGGAAACCCGTCACCGATCCTGCAGGATGCCCAAACCTGTCTGCTCGGAATTCGGTGAGCTGCCCACGGACCTGAGCTAAAGCACGAGGGGAGGAAAGGCTCTGGAGGAAATCCGTGCCTTTGCTCTCCTCCAGGCCTCGCACGACGCTCCAAAGGCGCTGGGGCCGCGCGGCCTGCAGAAATCCCGAGGACAAAGTTCTGCTCGCCCGTCTCAAGGATAAAGTTTCGGTGTAAGGAGAGCCCGAGGACAGAGCTTTGCTCTCCTTTCCACCAGGCTCTGCGAGCCCCCGGTGCCCCTCTGGGGGTGGGATGGCAGCAGAGCCCTCGGCCTGGCGGGGGCCTGCACGTCCGCACGGATGTGCCTGGAGAATCGGGAATGGCGCGCAGCTGGAGGCTCACAGCTGAAAAACAGCACTTGGTTACACACCTCCCTTCCGATTCCCACCGGGAATTCAAGGATTCCAGCCCAGGATAACAAGGCCTGTCCCTCTCTGTGCCTCCTCTCAGGAGCATTTCGCAGGTGACGGATGCTGGAGGTGGCAGGAGGGGACTCCCGGCTCTCAGCCTCCCCAAAGAAATCCTCAAATCCTTCCAGCGTTACAGACACCTTCTATATTATTTTTTTCTGCCTAGATTTTTAGTCTCAGGGTGAGACTGCAGTCGCACATTAGCCATTAAAGTGAAGTAAAGAAGGGGCTCCCTTCACCAGCAAGAAAAGGGGTAAAACCCAGGGGAACAGAGGCAACAAAATTGCAAAGTCAGAGCACAGAGGCCATACAGGCTGTGACTTCCCAAACATCCTGATCCCTTCAGTCAGAAACCACTTCATCATCAAACACAGCATTTCATGTGCATAAATAAAAGGGACGGGAAATTATTGCAATAAGCTTCTGATAATAGCCAAGGTTCACAACTGAATCCATGATATTTTAACAGAAAGCATTTATTAATGTAAAATAAACACGATGCCTGTGAATGGCAGGCTCCGATTTATAATCCTGATGTTTCCAGCCCTACAGCATCATAAGAGCATTGTAATGAAAAATGTTCAGCAGTAAATAGGAAAGGATGGATCTCCGTGGGCAAGAAGGGAATTACACTGCTTCCCATGCCCCTGCCTGGGGCCAAAGTCCCACGCTTGTTCGCATCCAGAAACATCAGCTCCTGGAGGGATGGAGTTTCTGATGCAGTCACAGCTCTGTGCAGCTGAGGAGAGCTCATCCAAACTGCAGAGCAGCAGCTGTGGTGCTCAGACACGGGCTGGGCAGGGGACACAGGGCCATCCCCACCCCTCCCCGGGCACTCACTGCCCCTCTGCAGCCCTTGCAGCAAACTCACAGAGCACAAGTCACAAACCCACCCGGTTAATCTTTAAGCAAAATAACATCTTACCATGCTGGGGGAAAGGCCCCATTCCTCAGGCAGGCAATGGGGGTCCGTGGTGAGGCATAGTCGTGCATTCACTGGAGACTAGCACATCTGCAGCTGAGCTCAGGAGATAACAAGTAGAACCAGGCTGAGCTTAAATGGGCTCTGGGCCCGTGGGTGGGGTGTAGAGCCCAGGTGAGGCTGGTCAAGGTCTGCCTGTCCCCACCCAGCAGCCCCTCATCCATCCTCAGCTGGAGGAAATCCCTGCCTGACAGTTCAGGGCCTGTCTAGTTGAGGTCTGGGGGTCTCCAAGCTTGGAATAAATCCCAAGAGAATCAAGGGATGCACAGTGCAGTTGCTCACCACCCACTGACCGATGCCCAGCCCGTCCCCAGCAGCCACCAGGGACTCCCAGCCAAGTTTATACACTGAGCGTGGTGGCCTGAGGTAGGAACATCCCTTTGGCCACTTTGGGTCACCTCTTCCAGCCATGGCTTCTCACCACTGGCAGAGCGTGAAACACTGAAAAGTCCTGGGCTTGGGCTAAGCCCCCCTCAGCAACAGCTCAGCACTTCTCACCTGAACCCAGAGCACTGTACCAGCTACTCAGAACAAAATTCACTCTGTCCCAGCTGAACTAGGACAGCTTCCTCTGTCCTTTCACGTCCCCTGAAGCCCCACACTGTCCCTGCAGGCTCTCACAAGCTGGGGCAGGAACTGGAGCAGAAAGGCAGTAACCCCGCACGGGGCCGGCGCGTGGCCGCAGGAGAAGCTGCCACAGGAACCACCCTGCTGAGAGATCCCTGCTACCTCAGGCTGCTGCAGGAGATGGACCACGCCAGGGCATGTGGTTTTCTGGGGGAGAGATGAGCCCATTTAGTTCAGGAGTGAATTTGGCCTGGGGCTGGAGCTATTTAGAATAAAGTTGGACTCAGTGACCTGTGGAAAGCACTTGTTCAGCACCTGGTTCAGTTGAGAGCCCAATCTGCAAACAGTAAAATCTGGATGCTCTACCAACCAGAACATGTCCAAACACTGTCAGAGATTTCTGGTGAGGTTGGAGCTTTCTTGTCTCATAATGGAGTTTCGTTCTCAGGGCATTGTATCCATTTCACAACACATTTCACTGTCTCCTATATAAACACCCTTTCCTTAGTCCTTCCCTTAAAAGGATGAATGTGAACAACCTCCCCAAAATCTCTAAAGCTCTTCTTCAGGTCAGTTATTAAAGCCAAGGCACAAGAAAGACGCTCAGAGGTGAGGAGGTCACGGGAGAGAAAGGAAAGTCTGGGTGTGGGAGCACCCAGCAGAGGAGAAAAGCTGGAAGAAGAAGGTGTGGAAGGCTGCCTTGTGCTGGCAGGCCATGGAGATGAGCGCATCTCATGCACCCAGACCAAAAAACCCACTACAACACAGCCAAAACAAGGGGAGGCTGATGAATGAAGCCATTACAGGTGACAGGGGACAGGGACACAAAGCAGAGGAGTTGAAGTGTTGCTTAATGACTCGTGTGGGGGTGTAGGAGAAGGTGGAGAGACAAAACATCCCAATCACTGTCAGCTCCTAATGGGTACAAACTGCCCATTGAAAACCCAGCAGAAGGTCACTGGCCCCTGGGGAGTACAAGGAGGAAGCAGCAGCCAGAACCCCTTGTCCTCTGTGTCACCACAGATAGCCCTGAGCCAGCTCTGGACACATTTTGGTGCTTCAGTGTGGCTTCAGTGCGTGAAATCAGGTTTGTTTTACAAGTTCACCTTCCTCCACTGCACTGTCCCCAGCTGGGCTTGCCCCACTGACTGGGCCGTGCTGTAGCATTAATTGCTACCCAGGAAACATGGGATGGGGATTTTGGAAGCTCATTCCCTTCTGTTGATCTTCCCAGCCCCTTTAACTGTGAAACTGTGGGATGAGGAAATGTGGCAGGACTGTCTGGGATGGCTTTGCTTTCCAAAACTCTGCTCAGAAGTCCTGGCAGGAATTGACCTGTGGCAGAGCTGTGGGAAGCTGCTGCCCTTCTCTGCCCAGAGTAAGCTTCTTGAACTTGCCCATAGACTCTATGGGCTTAAAGATGAGTCAGGAAAGTAAGAAGCAAGATCCTCACCTAAAGGCAGCATCACAAAAGGCTTCCCCATCCCCAGGCTCCTGGAGGGAGGGCAGCAGGTCTGTGATTATTCACCCGACCGGAGTGCAGAGAGGCTGTTCCTGTGCATTGTGTGTGTACTTTTGCATGAGAAATGCTTAAAAGAGGAGTAATTATAGAAAAACTTGTCTCTTAACTGAAAGAAAAAGCAGGAAAGAATAAGCAGGTATGGCACCATCTAGGGTACATCAATCAGAGCAGGGCAGTGGAAGATGAGCAACTGGATCAACTCTTCCTAGGGGCTGCCAGCTATTTGTCTAAATTGCATTTCTCAGCAATGTTGAGAAGCACTCCCCCTTCTTTCAAAGCACAGATGAAAGCAGGGCTCCTGTGAGGTCTCTTTCCCTCATCCCTTCTCATACCTCCCCACCCATCTGGGAACTGCTCCCTGCTTTGGGAGCTCCTGCTCACCAGCCCACCTTGGCACAGGTCAGGCTCTTCCCTCAGGACCAAATTCACTGCTTTGGTAAAATTCTGGCCTCTGCTTTGGCAACAGTGGGGTAGTTTGAGATCCAAACACAACCATTTGCCTTTTTAGCCCTATTCCAGCCTCGTACTTCATAAATCTTGTACAGATTTACAGTGTTTGGGGGCAGGAGGATGTGGGGAATACTCTTCATGGAGCAGCAGAGCTGTGCTGCATTCCTCCATCCCTCAGACCAAAAATGTTTCACCAACTGATTTAATTACACGAAGCTTATGCCGGAGTTATAGAGGGATTATCTGGGTTTTATCATGGTTATTAGAGAAAATGATTATATTGTTACTATTACAGAGTTACAAAAAGTAAAGAGGAATCACAGGAAACTTGGCAAGGGCTCATTAGCAGTGTGGTAGTGTCTGCAGAAGCTAATTAAAAATGTCTATACCTCATAATAACCATTTATCTCATCAGACCCTCCATTCCCTACGCCTCTTTCTCTGAATAGAGTGAGGGGGAATGATCTCTGCTCGCTGATGAAAGCATACACAGCAATACATCTGAGCTTGGCACAGTACAAATGACTTTGTTCCGGGATGTGAAGCCACCAGCTCTGCTTTTGCCTGCCTGAGCTGGGGGCTGGCTGTCCTTGCCTTGCACACAAGGACACAGAGATGCTCAGGGACCTCCTAAGAGTCACTTTATGAAATATCTCAGCCAACCATCACGTGCTGCACATGAAAAGATGGAGGCAGTGAGCCTGGAGGAGGTGCTGGTTGGGAGGCATGAAAACAGCATTAAAGCAGCACAATGGCACAAGTGCATTTGCTGTGCCCAAAGTCCTACAGAAGCCACTGGTACCTCTGGTGTCTCAGCACAACTCTGAGTCGCTGACCAGGCGGGCAGGATTTCCTCAGACAACATCTGTATCTCCTCTGTCACATCACTCCTTCTTCAGGCCTTCAAAGCAAACAAAAAAATGACACAGCTCCCAGTTAATCTGTGTTATCGGGAAGAAGAAATCAAGGTAAAATTCAGTTTGTCAGCAGGGGTGTGAGTGCTGACAGGAGATGGATCAGAACGGGCGAATGCCAGCTGTAGTTTTGCCCGACAAGTCATTTCTCACACAATGCCTGGATGCTGATGGATATTCTGGAGATGATGCTTGATAAACTTGTTTTGGATTGGAGTTTGAGTTGAAGGCGTCTGTAGGGAAAGCAGAGGAGTAAATCCCAAAAGCCATGGTGGTGGTGATACCATTTTCTGTTCTGCCCTGTGGTCCTGGCCAGCACAGGGGAGACAGAGCTGAGAGGCAGAGCCAGCCTGCCTCACGCTCCAGGGAGAGGAAGGCGCCCATCCAAAACATCAGTCCCTTGGATACAAACTTCTCATCGTGCTTAATCTTTGCACAGGTTTTCAGTAAAGCAGGGGTGGATGCTTAGAAACAAAATCCTTGCGCCCGTCCCAGCTGAAGTCAGATGTAAAATCCCCCTCAGCAGCACTGAGATGATGCTTCCCGTGACAGCAAGGGCCAAGACTGAAACCCACTGGCCTCCAACACAACCTGGTGGGGCCTCAGTGCTCAGAGATGCTGCTTCTCCTTGCAAGAGCTCACAATCTTTTGCCCAACTAAAGGCTCTCCCCAGAACTCTGTTTGACACCAGTCGACCAAGGTTTTACGGTGTCTCTTTGCCCCGACAGAGCTCTTGTCCATGACTTTCGGCAGAAATCAAAACAATTTTGTCCGAAACCATACATTTTTTATCGTTCCATCCTAGGGAGAACCTCTGTTAGCTCTCCTATTACTGTTATTCTTACTGCATGTGAACACACATGATGAGTAGTGCCTGCTCTTACCCAGCATATCCAGCCTGACCTCCTTGGCAACTGGGAACACTTTTTCTTGAATCAGTCAATTAAACCTCACCACTGTGTCTGCTGAGCAGCCCTGTCTGGCTCTCAGAAAAGAAAACCAGGTACTGAAAACCCTGGCACATCCCCCAGAAATATCACCCTCCTTTTGAAAACAACACGATAAAAATCAGGATTTTGCTCCTGCAGTTTCTGCACACTTTCTCCTTTTCAGCTTTTCCTGCCAAACTCCATCCTCAGATGCATTCCTGCCTGGGACTGTGTTGTGTCAGCCTGTCTCCCAGACATCCTCTGCTTTCACAGGCACACAGCAGCCCAGCTGTTGCCCCCGATGGGGAAATCTCTTCTTGCACTGGCAGCAGTCACTAACCGCCTTGGTGGATGAAGCAACCCATGACTCACTTCCACGGCTTTTCCAGGAGATGCTGGAGGCAGAGGCAGGACATCGAGCTCAACTGAGATTTCCCAACACGGAAAAGAGTCAAAGAGCTGTTGTAATGTTTGGGTGGCCAAAGATGAGTCATTTCCAAGCCTAGATCATGCTTTTCTCCCCTGAAATCAAATTACCTACTAAGCCAAACCAATAATTCCTGATGAAAACAAGCTGAAACAGCTTTCCTGCAATGAGGGGACTACGAGGAGCATGAACTTATCTCCCCTTTGGGTTTATGGGATGTCCCTCATACCTGGGACCAGACTGAGAAAAGAGATGGGAGACAGCACATGTCCCATCAGATCCTGTCCTCTGAGACTGGCCCTGGGAACCAAACAGGGATGCAGTGCTGCAAAATCTCACCTGAAACAAAAACAACACCAAAAGCCTGATGGAGAATCTAGATTTTCTTGGGGTAAATTACTAAAAGAGTAATTAAAGTAATTATGTAGCTGAGGATTGTTCTCAGTTGTTGTTTGAGAATCAGCAGAGATAAGCACAGTGGTATAAACTGTGATACAGGCTAAGAAAGGCAGGATTTTACATGTATTCCATGCATGGAGTATGAGGTGTCGTGACAAACACACACAGTAGAATCACCTGAAAGGAAGGAAGAGCTTTGAGCAGCAACAAATTAGGAGACAGAAACGAGGGAGGGGGATTAATCAGCATTAGTGCTGCTTTCAGTCCCCAGGTCCCCTACAGAAATGAAATTGCTTGACTCGTACAAGGTTACCCATTATCCATCCATGTCATTGCTTTCCTCCCTCCTTTTCCTGGGCAGAGGGCAGTGATGTCCTTGTGCTGCAGCCTTGGCTCCAGCACAAAGGGGTTAATCTGCTCTCACTCCCCACCTCTTTAAATACAAGTCATAAATGTGATTGTTTGCTTGCTTTTATTACAAGAGCTCTAGTTCTCCTGCAGAAAATACACCTTTGCACCAATACACTGGAGTTTTCCAAAGGGAAGTTTAAGTCTCCTTCAGCAAACGTAACGGTCACAGGCTTTAAATCTTACGATGTGGGCAATAAGCTGTTATTGGCCACAGCCAAAATAATAGCCAAAAGCTATTATTGCCAGAGCATAAAAGCAAAATACAAGGCCTCACAGCCCAGAGCCCGCAGCTCCAAACCATAGATGCAACATAACTAACATATATAGATGTAATTCTTTGTACAGCTGTCGTAAATACACGGTACATACCTGTGGCACGTGCATGCACACACACACATAAATAAATATATAAATATATATATATATATGTATTTTGAAGTGGCCACAAACTATATTGGAGAAAAACAAGTCTCTGTTTTTCATTACCACCTGTAATTCCACCTGGGCCCATTACTTCTTTCACTGAAGTAATGAATAAAGTAATAATTCTCCCTAAAAGCTGTGTGGTCACCAGCCTCACCCAGCAATGGAGCACTGGGAATGGGCATTAGGAGTGGTCAGATCCAGGTATAAGACCTGAATTTTTCCTCTCTACCCCAGATTCAGAAGAAACCCAGCAGTTTTAGGAGATTTCAAATTATTTTCATGCTCTAAGCCAGAACAAACTGGAGCTGGGATGAGGCTGCAAGCATCTGGAGGTGCTCACGAAGCCAGCGCTCAGCGCGAGTTGAAAACTTGGCTTTGTGTCCCTGAATAAGCCAAAAGTAGTTTTTCCGTAGGGACTAAGCGACCTCCCTGCTCCCTTCCTAACTCTGTGTGTTTTAACTGATGGGCTTCAAGGGATTTCCTCCGATTATTGCGAACGCCTCTGGAGACACATTCAAAAGGATCCTGAGCGCCTGTAAAACCTCTCCCTGTGAAGTCAGCCCGTGGAGAAACCTCACGGAGGAGATGTAAATCTTGGGAGGCTTTATAGCAGCTCCTCCAACATCTGTAATTCCTGTACCAGCAAACACTTTACACGTCGCTCTGGGAGTGGGATGTAGAGGAGGGAGAGTTATTTCAGAAAGCAACCACTTAACATCTACAGCTCCACACGGCAGCCAAAAAAAAATCGTAATCCCAAATAGCTTTCCTAATTCGGACTGTATTAAAATGTATATATATATATATATATGAACTTACAGCATTTCACTCCCATGGTCATTTTCCACTGGCTGGCCATGGATAAACTCTCAGTCACGTCCAGACCCTGCCATGCTACAACGACTGCTGGAATAGTTAAATATTCCTGCTGGCTCTCTTCTAATGTTTTCCTTCCTAAAAGAGGAAAATGATTGCCCTGTTCTGGATTAAAGGAGGTGAGTGGGTTAAGAGCGGAGTTTGATCGGGTGGTGAGAGAGGCAGCAGAAGTGGGATGAAAAATGAGGGAGAAGGAGGCGGGTTTTGGTGCACGTTGGCATTTTGATGGCACACCTAACTCTGGCCAGACTAAACCCTCAGCCTGCTTTGGTCGCAGTGAGATGATGGGTTTGTAGCCTATTTTACAAACCCCAAATGTATTTTGATAAAAAGTGCCACAGCAATGAAAGGAATCGATACAGCAGTGCCTCTGTGTGTGTGTGTTTTATATTAAGACTTAGTTGATGACTTCTCATCATTTGAAAGAAATGTTCAGCCTCAGTGCTTGAAATTATCCAGCTGCAGCATTTTCTACTCAATCCAATCTCCAGTTAATTTGATCCTTCATTTATCTTGAACAAAGCCTCCTAATAAAAACATTTGTATTACAAATGATACATTTGATCAATGGGATTGCTTTAGGCAAGTATTTGATAATTTGAACACTAGCTATAAGAAATTCTCATTTAATCAATGTGGCTGGCCAAAATTTGGAGGGAGAGAAAGCCCCAAACCTGCACATCACTGAACAGCCAGACTATAATTACATATCAGGTTATTTAGATGTTCTTACCAACATTATTGTTAGGATTGGCCAGTGTAATCGGTGTGATATTAGCCTTAATTATTTTTGGTAACACAATTAATTATTTAGCTCACTCAAAGTGACAAGAATGGAATGAATCAAAATAAGGAGCTGGCTGGGCTGGGAACTATTAATTTTCTTTCAATCCCATGATTCCTTCGGTCAAATCAATGAGATAAATAGGCAGATGGAAAAAGCCAGTGGACATTTCCATTGAACAGGAAGAGCATCCAGGTCCCAGGCAGGTCAGGAGATGGTACTGCGCCCTTCACAGGGGTTGGCAAGTTTCCCTTGGGATCATTCAGGTCTGAGATGAAGGTTTTTCAATCCTACAAGATCTTCAAGGTCACGGGCTGCTCTGCTAAGAGTGGTATGTTCCCCCCCAGGCTTGTGTCCAAAGTAGGAAACATTATCCCTTGGCAGCCAAAGTGAATTCCTGCTTTATTGCATCGGTTGCTATCCTTGGATGCTTTGAGAAGAAATCACGGTGCTTGGAATGTTAGCCTGTGTTTATCCGCATTAACAGTGGTATTAATCAACATTTCCCTCTGTTCTCCACAGACCGCTCAGGGATGCCTTTGGAAAACAAAGGAACATTCCAGGTCAGGGTTCCTGTTGTTGGACATTATTACATGTGGGAAGTGAAATTATTCCTCTCTTTGCTCAGATTTGTGCATGAACACTGAAAAACTTCTCACAGCTCCTGCATCCTTCCTGCACCTTGCTTGAGGAGCTTTGTTTTGACACAGCCAGCAGCAGGTATATCATGGAAAAGTTCAGAAAGGTTGAAAAACATCCACATTGTACATCAGATTACTTCACTTTGTTTCTTCAACCCTTTTAAATCAGCATTTTTAGGACTTCATTTAAAGCGGAAGACAGGAAGCAGTGCAGTGAGGACTCTCTCCTGTCACATCGTGCACGGCGTTGTACGACACAGCAGCCTCAAATCTCTTTCAATCCATCACTTATTTCCCTCTAGAAACTTCTTTTTTTTTTTCCCTTCCTGGATTGTCTTTGACTGTTATTTATTTATTTGGTTACTTGACTTCAAGGGACATTTCTCCTGGCTGGATAAAGACGTTTTACAAACAAATGCAGGGGAACATTTCTGATCAGGCTGCGGAGGCAGCCGGGTCCCCGTGGGCAGGTAAAGCTTTGTGTCACTCAGCAGCCCCCACTCTGCTCCATTAGGGAGCAGCATTTTTCACAGCTGCTCCAACAACAGGCCCCGAGCAGCAGCGGGGACCAAAGCGAGAGGAATTAAAGGGCTGCTCGAGGTTCCATGGGGCTCTAAGGGCTCCCCTGGGGAGGATAAAAAAGAATTAGAAAGGGTTTTATTGACATGGGTATGTAACGTGTGCTTTGATAGGCACACAGAGAGTAATTGTCAGTATGGGGAGGAGGGTTCTCCACAGCTGAAACTCTCATTTATACCCTGTGGAGAGTTAAAAAACCCTCAGTGAAGAACTTGGGCAGGCACGACGGCCCAAGGCCCAAACAAGGGGTACTAAAAAGGCAGAAAGGATTTATAAAGCAGCAATAGATAACATTGCTCCATTTCAAAGAGCTCCACGGCTCCTGCAGCACCCCGAGACACTGAGAGGGAAAGACATCACCATCAGCAAAACGTGTGCTGAAGAAAACCCACCTCTGGGCGAGTCTGCAGCTGCCAGAGGAGAGGCAAACACGGTGAAGTATCAGCTCAGCATCTGGAGGGAAGAGCATCTGCTGAGAGACACCTCGACGCTTACTTGGAGTGAGAAATCATCACTCTGGCTGCAATTCTTCACGAGCCAGACGTACCAAGTGAATGGAATCCACACAAATGAGGTCGTTAGCATAACCGAATATGCTCTTCATTCCTTCAAGAATGAAAAATATGAGTAATTCCCTGGCAAGGCCCAATTACAGCCTGCCAGCACTAGCACACGGGTTATATCTATTATGAAATAATAAGATAACATTAATAAGATTCCCAGAAAGGACATTAGACAGCTAATCTCACGACTGTGTACAACTGGTCTAACTATTCAGGCTGTCTCCTGCCTGCACGGCTCTACACTCTCCAGGTCTTTCTTGTCATTTTCACTGGGAAAAGTTAAGGTCTATCAGCTTTTAAGCAGGAGGTTCTGAGTGGGAACCAGGGCGAGCGCTCTGGGAGTGCTGAGAAACACTGGGTAGCTGCACTCTTCTAAGGCATTTCAGTAACAGCCATAAACGTGAGAGCTGCAGCAAACAGTCACACCACCCGTGTCCCTGTAGACAGAGCGATGCTGGCAGCTGTATTTTGGGTCGTTAACCCGAGTGCACAGGCACGGCTCAGACACGTGCTGGCAGTGCTTCCAGCCCCTCGCTCCGACAGCATCTGAATAATCCTCTCTTTTTTCCCATTTCCTTGTGTCCTGAGGCTCCCGACCCTGCATGCACACGCAGCACCCAGAGCTGTTTCATGGGTGTATCAGCACAGGCAAGAAGCTGGGTTTCATCTTCTGGATGAACTTCACCCCACCTTCCTGAGACACCCATGGAGCTAAGCTTAAAAAAAAAAAAAAAAAAAGGGCAGTAAGACATACACAGAGTTGAGCATAGCAACACACATTGCTGAGAAGCCTGGTAAGGCAGGAGGCAGCCGAGATTTCCATCACTGTAATTCAGCAAGATGCATCTCCGGCTCTGGCGAGGAGCATCCAGCTCCCCAGGACCAAGGACACGTCAATAGCAGCAGCCAGACCCCGCGAGTTTGGCAGGTGGCTAAATTGGCTCCACAGCCTCGCTGGCCCTGGTCGGGGAAGGGAAGACGCCGAGTCTCAGCACAGAGGGCTGTAATGAGGATTAATAAGGCGTGTGAAGACGCTCTGTAATTGTCCGGCCGGCTGTTTCCTTTGCACCTTATGCTGTCGTTTATGCTCGCGCAAAGTGGCTGTAAAACGCCCCAGGTCTGATTCAACAGAACTCTGCAGACTCCTCGCACAGGTGTAAATTGCTCTGTGAGGTTCAGGGCACTGACTAAATGCAAACTAATCTCATCATCTCTGTTGCCTCTTTTTTTTTTTTTTTTTTTTTTTTCTTTTA
>VXAZ01009653.1:275073-397817 GCA_013399875.1 Gymnorhina tibicen
TTTTTTGTCTTCTGTAAACTCCTCTGCAGCCAATTGATCATTTTAGTGCCTAATAAACTACAAAATATCAGGTATTTCGTGCATAAACTTACGTCCCAGAAATAGAATTCACAGTGCTGGCCTCAAGGAGAGCTGAGCTGCATCAAGATGCCTCGACTGGACCACCAGCACCGCAGTCCTGTGCGCTCGCTGCTGCCCACAGCTGTGGAACATTCACATCATAAACCTCAGGGGCTGGTGCACGCTGACAGCGAGCCGGAACCCAGGAGAAGCCATGAAAAATGAGCTAACGACATAATTTGGGAGGGAACGGGCAAAAAACAATGCCTGACCTTGTTCACACATAGGAAAAAAACAACTGCAGAACTACAGCCGCTGTAAAATGAGCCTGAACTAAAATGTATGAGCTGGTATTACAGGGAATAACCCTTAAGAGGTGGAAGGCTTTGATAGACGCACTCCTACAGGGATTGAAGGTAGCTTCAATCCCTGTGGAGTGCAAGGCTTCGGTAATGAATGTCAGACTGCTGGGCAGCTGTGAGGGGAATAAACAGCTATTTGCCTTCAGTGGAAGTAGCATCAGTTTGACATATGACATTCAAATGATACGAGCTTTGAAAGTGTGGTTAAACGACTGCTGTTTGACTTGGAACCTTGAGCCCGCCGAAGCGGCATCGCCGCCGTTTACCTTGGCTCTGTGGGGGATTGAATCACTGAGCTTAAAAATGAAAGATCAAAGTGTTTCTGCAAATTCAGCTCGCAGTATGCCGTGTGTCCAGCTGCTAGAGAACGTGTGCTGCAGTGATGAGAGGGGTAAAGACAGGTCCTCCCACTGCTGTGGCCTTTGGCTCGGCTGACGGCTGCTGCGGGCGCACGTGGGAGTGAGGAGACACAAGATGGGGGATGAAATTTGGGGGGATGGGGTGAGAAAAAGGGGTTATCCCTACCTGGTCCTTCCCACAGCACCCCTTTCTCCTGATAGCCTAGTCCTTCTCCACCCTGGTGAGCTCCTCTTCAAAGCTCTTTGCATTTTGCCTTGCAGGACACCAGCCTGCCCTGCATCATCTCCTGCTCGTTTTTGAGAAACAAGCCCTGCCAAGAATTTATGTCCCTGTTTTAGGGGACCTCGTTAGGCCCTTGTTCCATTAGCCTGTCAGCTAACTACCAGCACTCATAACCCTTTGATAACCTACCTGCTGAAGTGCTTCTGCTTGCCATCTTCACTCTGAAGCAAGAGCTCAGGACCAAAGTTGCTGGAGGAAAAATCACTGCTTCCTGACCTTTGGGCAGACTCTGTGGGCTGATTATCCCATCGATTTTAACCGAATTGAGCATTCAATACGGGCGTCTGGAGGCCTGTCTCTCCTCAGCAGCAGGTACAGTACAGCACCAGCAGCAGTAATACAGACAACCTCTATGCAAGCCAGGGTCAGGGGCAGGAAAGCTCCAGGTTTCTTGTAAATTGTGACGGGCATGATCAGTCCACCCAGGCCTGGCCCTGGGAGCACTGGAGCACACGGTGAGCCCACAGCGATAGCACTTCAGAGAGGGAGCATGCTGTGAAGTGCAAGTGGGTGCTCTCGCTTGAAAGGAGCCTAAATAATTGAAGCAGAAATGAGTGGGACCAGATTGGAGTGATGCCACTTGAGGGGGGCTGTTGTCCCAGAAGGAGCTGGTGCTGAGCTGAACCTGTTTTGCCCTGGGAAGCAGCACTTTGCTATAGGAAGGGGATATGCAAAGCAGAGGAGTTCATGCTGAGGGCCCTATAGTCATCCTGGATGTATTTTAGGGGGAGTGCAGGACTTGTTTCAAGCTGTCAGCAGCTGGAGCATATTAGGGGAACTCCTGAAGCATGTCTGCTTTAGCGTCCTCCAAAAGGAAACCCATTTGCTCACTCTGAGACCTTGCTGGAATCTGAATCAAAGCATGGCATAAGGTGGACACACATCAAATTTCACTGTTGCCTAAGTATAAATAATTTTAAAAAAATTATAGGTGCAGGTAAACTGAGGCACAGGGCTGCGGAAGAGCACAGGTCCATTTCCCCTGGATATGGGGGAGTGGTGCTTGCTCGTTACCTCTGGAAATCGGACCAGAAAGGGTTGACACCGAACATCTCCCAGATAGGTCTCAGTCTGGAATAAACCCAAGAAACAGCGTCCCAGGTCCTGAACCCGCTGGGAAACTCACAGCGTCCAAGCAATTCCCCACTGCGAGGTCCCAAACCACTCCCCAAAGCCAAATCTGCTGGCAAACCTCCCTCTAGGACACTTGGGTACCTATAGAGGTGTGCGCTTCCTGCTCTTAAGTACGAAATTCAGCAAAACAAAGACAAGATTTGGCAGAACTCAACAGTTTTGTCCCTTGCCAGAAGCCCAAGCAGGTGCCGGGGGATGAGGCAGTGCTGTGTCCATCTCTCTGCAGGTGCAGCGGCGTTCCCAGCCCAGCTCTGCTCCCCACTCCCTTGGCGTGGGGTGCAGCCGATGAAGATGCCTTTGAAGCGACATGAGAGGGGCTGAAATCCTTTGACACCTCCAACTGAACTGTATTATTTCCAAAATGTTAAGCAGCTTTGTGAGAGAGATTATCCTGAAGGATGTTTTCCTGTAGTGTTGACATTTCTGTGTGAGTGATTAATTCCAACATGGGCATGGGGTGAAGAGGCAAAACCCTTTTCTCACTGCTACCGGGCAAGCTCTGGCCTTTGCCCCAGCAAGGTTATTAATTCATCCCTGACCTGTGACACTGCAGGTGACTTTGTCACCCTCATCTTCTCGGTCACTTGTCAAGGCAGAGACCTGAGGATTTTCCATGCCCCTTTTTATGAACCACCGTGGTGGTACAGGCACTTTTCAGCTGCTTGTCCTCCAGGGGTCTGACTGCCTGTACATTTTGTCCATGTGCTGTCACAAACATCCTGCCATGCCTTTGGAAAAGGGGACAGCAACAGCTGAAAACAAAGATCAATTGTCACTTTTGTACAGTGGTGGCAGAAGGGAGCTGCAGTGCTGCAGGTGACGAGGGCAGAAGGGGAAGCCATGGCTGCCTGAGCTGCCGGGAATTTTCTAACCCCCTCACCCAGCTCATTGATGACTCTCTATAGAAGCAGCCTCACTCCTCCC
Organism: Gymnorhina tibicen; assembly: GCA_013399875.1. Taxonomy (NCBI): domain Eukaryota; kingdom Metazoa; phylum Chordata; class Aves; order Passeriformes; family Artamidae; genus Gymnorhina; species Gymnorhina tibicen. Next base: position 278,196 of record VXAZ01009653.1, read on the forward strand.
CTACACTTCCAGTCAAGGGTGTCTTTCACTGGGAAATTTAATTTGCTGCAGAAAGGTTAGTATGTCTCTTGCAAAGTTTTCTACTCAATTCCTAAAAAATACAGAAAGTAAGTATGAAAAGAATATATAATAACACGTATAATCTATCTACCTCTGTATAAAAGAATATAAAAGAAATATAAAAAACATGTAGTGAATAAAGTTCCTTTTGCAATAGGAACCACTTCACACCATCAATGACTCTGCTCAGCCGTTCCTTTTGGGCTGTTGTACCTTCAACTCTGCACCTCCAGGAGCAGCTCTTAGGACTGACGGTACCCACAGGGATTCACCCAGGATAAAAGGAGTTTTCATCTCCCAGGAATCCAAGCACCATTATATACGGTACTGAGTGGGTTGGATGTATATGCACACGCAGGTACTTCACCCAGTGCCAAAATCCGACAGCTCTGAAGCAGAAGACATCGTTCTGTGGAAGGGTGGAGCAGGCGCATGAGGTGTTTAGGAGAGCACAGAGAGCACTCTGAACCCTGTCTGAGGTCAGCTGCTGCGCAGCATCAAACCCCTCCACTCTCACAGCAAGACAAATGCTTGGCTGAGAGCAGCAGGACCATGTGCCCAGCGATTCGTGGTGTCACAAGGTGACAGCAGAAGAATGAATTGAACAAGAGAGCTTCTATCTCCACTCTGCAGCACTGATTTTTGAGGATCCCACCACAGAAGGGAGGAATCCAGCTGGGAGAGGTGATGGGACGTTGTCATGTGGCTAAAGGCTTCCGAGATTTTCAGATGGAGTCACTTGTGCATGGAGAAAGCACAGCAGCAGAGACTGGCATCAGCTGGTCACAGGAGAGGTAAGTGAACTTTTTATTGCAGTTAGCATTCCAGCAGCAGTTTTTGGAGGAATAATATGAAATTCTAGACTGTACAAAAATTACAAAGTTTGGCAAGATTTTGAAGCTCTCAATAGGCAAAGGCACCTTTCTTCCAGACAGGGTTGTCCAGGGCATCTGAAGGCTCTCAGTGCTGCACCCTGCATAATTATTAATTTAGTTACGTTGGTCTTACAGTAGCCTAATATAAATGAGACTAAAGGTTGTCATGATAGCAGTATGGATGGTGCCTGTGTTGACAATCCCTTCCATGGGAGATGGCTGCATGCCCATGATAAAATAAGCAAACAATCAGGAAACACATGTGGGACACTTCTCTCCCACTCTGCAAATCTCCAGTCGTTAGGGGTAACTGCTTCTCTCAGGGCTCCTCCAGTTAACTCATTTGCACTTGGAATCACACAAAAGCCAGCTAAAATCATACCAAAATCTAAATAAATCAGCATCAGAAAATCTCCTGCAGGCATTCAGTCCTGTAAGGACATGGCCATTTTAACACTTGTCAGGGTCATAGCGCAGAGCTGAGGAAATAGCCCTGGACAACTCTGCATTCCCAGGAGAATAAAACCAGAAGACACACAGAGTCACCCAGCAGGCAGTGGGGACAGGAGCAATGGCAGCATTACTTAACTATGTGCAATTTGCTCTCCCTATCTTGATTTAAATTACACTGCCAGAAGAGACTGACAGTGTCTGGAATCAAATTGCTTAGAAAAGTGCCTCTTCAGAGAGAGAGAAAAAAATGCCCAAATAACTCGAGTGCAAATGGTCTTGCAAAATGCCTATTGTGATTGGGGACAGCAGGACCTGGGGCTCGTGTTCATTAGGATAATGCTCATGTAATTGTGCTGTGCCAAACCCCCATGAAATGAGGGGGATGCACCCCTAACAGTTCTACAGTGCACACATTAACTTGGTCTCCTCTCAAGAGGGGGAGGAGGCACCATTAAATAAGAGTCTCTTGCTCCATTCCTGCTTTCTTCACTCCTTCAGGTCAGCCTGGGCTCTAGGGACCATCTTCAGGACAATGGGCTTCTTTGGCTGCATGAAACCTTTCGAGTCCAGGACCAGTGGGATCTTGAGCAGGAGGAAAAAACAATGAAACAGCCACGTCAGCAGGGAGAAAGGACAGACAGGACAACAGGAGCCCCACAGCTCACACACATTCCAGCTACCACTTGTTTTCAATGCATTTCCCAACTCACAGGTGTACCTACAGCAGGAGCATCACTACTGCTCATGCAAAGCAGCCACCAGCTGGTGTTTAACAGCCCTCAGCTCTTGGATAAACTGGTTGGTGAGTTCTGGCTTTCATGTGGCGTGGTACAAAGAGCTTGGTGCACTGATCAACAGGTGCACGTGGAGGGAAGAGCAGCCAGATCCCACCCAGGGAGCTGCAGCTAAATGGGGGCATGCAGGGCCATTCTGTTTAATGCAGAAGTGTGTCAGTGCTAAGTGCAGCTAGATCATAATGGGAGCTGGAGGAGCAATAAGCTCTCCAGGAAGAGCAAAACTAAAATCGCTGCTCAGACCGAGTTCCAAAGCAAAAGCATCCTCAACATGAAAAGGTTTCCATGGGGTAGGCTGGGAATCTCATTAGAAGCAATGTTTAAAGCTCGTGTTGGAGGGAGTCATCTTGCGGGAGGGAAGTGTTTAAAGTCTCCCCCACCAATGGATGCTGCTCATATCCCAGCTCCTCCTCTCCCCCTCAGGACAAGGGTGACAGCCCCAGCCCAACAGGCCACATCCACACCCCACAGCCCAGTAAGCTTTGTTTCAGGGAATTTAAGCAATATGGCTTGGAGCCCAACGTGCCATCAGCAGAGCAGTGAGAGCAGGCTGCAGCTTCCACAGACATGTTCCAAAGGGATGTTCCAGCATGAATTTTTCCCTCCCACTCCGATCTGATGTACATGACACCTTCTGTAGAAAAAAGGGCTGAAAGAGCCCCATAAACCTATGGGCACCAATAATACAATACATATTTAACTTGTCTCCTTTTAATTAAAGGCAGTTATAAAAAGAATCAATTTTATGGATTGCAGAGGACTAGAAAAATGTCATTAGACTTGGGGGAGGGTGGATAGGTCACTGCATTGTTAATGGACTATTACAGTCTTTCACCTCCAGGTTACTAGTTGAGCTGCAATCTGAATCTGCAGAGATTCCAGCTGAGCACCCGTGCCAAGTAATAATTTAATAAGGATTTTTCTGTTTCTTACAACAAATGTCCTTTGAGTGACTTGTTGCCCCCTCTGCTCTGATTTCCCAAGCTCTCCTCACCAACAGAATGTAATAATGGCCCAGCCTTTTGCAGTGAGTGCAGGGAGCTGGGTCGGGCTGGAAACACCACAGTGCTGCCTGCCTGAAGCACAGAGAGCTGCCGTGCTCTCAGCAGGGCTGGACTGACGCATCATTTCCAACAGCTCCTGCATTTATTTCATGTCAAACGCTCCCACCCTGCCAGGCCCATCCCATCAGTACTGTACGCAGCATTCACTGGGATCCTGGGCAAAACCAAAGCCTGGTGGGATCCTGCTTAGTCTAAAAGAGGGAGAGGGTCACCAATTCAAACTTAACCCAGATTGTGCTTGCTTGAAAATTGCTACCCTTTAGGGACTGCCCTGGCCCCTAAGAGATGAATTTTGGTGTCTTGGGATGTCCCACAGAGAACAGCCATGTTTGTGTTGCAAAGCACAGCTTTGGCACAGGCTGGGAGATATTCTTTTCCTGCTCTCTGGAGCAGGGTCTTCCTAAGCTAGGTCAGACAGACCAACAGTGCCCTGTCAGGGAGAGAGCACCCCACAATTTAGGTGCACCCAAAGATAGGCATAGAACTTCAGGGATTTCAGCCTAAAATATCCCACCAACATTAAATATGGTTCTGTAGAGACTTTTCAAAAAAAAAGCATCAGTAACTTGTGGTGAACCCCTTAAAATTAACTGCAAAAATTTAAACAGTTATTCCCATGTAACAGTAGGACCATCTCAGTGGGAGTAAGGGAAGATAACGAGACACATCACCCCACATCCTCACCGGTGTCTCTCTGCAGGTTCTGAATGAGAAGTTCTGCAACAGGACGACCACAGCCACTTTCATGACGAGGAGAGCAAACCTCATCCCTATGCAGTTCCTGGGGCCAGCCCCGAACGGCAGGAAGGTGTAGGGGTCAATACCCTCTTTGTTCTCCTTACTGAACCTGATTACAACCAAAAAAACCAAGTTAGCAAGATCTACTGCTGCTGGATGTGTCAGCTTCCAAATCTGAAGTGATAAGGGGTCTGGGAAGGCAAAAGTTTTTTGTGTTTCTGTGCATATTAGAGGAATCCAGCTAAGTCCCTTATTTCTGTCTCAATAGATACCTTATGTCTCTGCTTTCATCCTACTGCTCGCATTTGGCTGTGCAAATCCAGGTGCTTTGGGTCACCTGGGAATACCTGAAATACGCTAATGGATTTCGTGACTACTCTTTTCTCAGAACTCCCTCTCAGCTCCAAAACTGAACCCAGATTTCAAACCCTATACCACACAGGTCTACAGCTCCACAGCTTCCCTGTAGATCAAAGGCCCGAGCGAACACAAAGACGTTCTCCCCCTGCGTGACTAAAAGCAGGGCTGCTTTTGAGACATGCCAGCCCCATTCCTTTCCTCATCATGAAAAACAGGGAAGAACAATCAGCTTCACAGAGAAATTTGCCACTGAGCATTTTCAGTAATACTTCTTAGTGATCAGTTAGTTTTCATGTCAGAAAGCTTTTCATTCCCAGTGCACAAGGTCCAGGTACAAACCTCAGCCGTGCTAAGTCAGAAGTGAAGTATCTCACTACTGAGACATCAGCACATCCCTCTGATGAACTCCCAGCAAGGCAAGTGAGCCCTAAAGAGCTCCTGCCCAGCTACCCATGCCCAGTTTGACAACTGAAATAAGGATGTGGCTACTGGAGCAACTGGTGTAGCCTGGCCCATTGCCAGAGCACTCCCATGTGGGTGTTTCCTTCTGAATTCAACACAAGGTGACCATAGGCTCCACAGATGCTTCTGCCTGATACTGCTGCCACGTTTTGTCCCAAAGGCCACCACATCCCCACACCAGGATTAGCTTCCAGGGGTATTTCAGCTCCAGGTCTGGTCCTGCTCTCTCAAGGACCAAGCCTCAAATGTCTTGGTGGCCATCTGAAGACTACCAGGCTCATGGTATCATCCCAGGTCTGCCTTGGGCTATTGCCTCATTTTGCAGGGTCTGACAGAGCTCCTAAGCAAAGATTGCTTCATAACTTGAGTTAAAAATTAAGTTTTATTTCCTACCCATCTTTGCCCTTCCACTGCTGATTTGCAGGGCATTGTGCCAGTCTCCCAATGGCTCTTGCTTTAATATCTGGCCATAAACCCCTCAGTGTTACAGCTGCTGGGAGCTGCTCTCACTGTTGCTCCCTTCAATGCAGTTAATTAAATTCCATGCACAGTTTATGGATGTAGATCATAAAACTCCCCTCATGGTAATGCTGGGACTAGATGTCAGACAATGATAAATGCCTAATTTAAATGTTATAATCATGCATTCCCCACTTTTGCTGCCATTTCCACTCTCAGGGCTGAGGTGGAGCATGCAGCTATTCCCCCCACGTGACCCTCACCTCTCAGGCCTGAACTCGTCCGGCTCTGGCCAGTACTGCGGGTCCCGGTGCAGCACGAAGGCTGGGACCAAGACCACCATTCCCTCTGGAATAGTCACACCATTGAGCTCCACAGTCTTCTTGCAGACCCTCTCGAGCCGGCCCCCGACGGGGTAGAGGCGGATGGATTCGTTCACCACCATATCCAGGTACTCCATCTGAGTGATGGCGTTGTACGTGGGAGTGGCCTGGGAGAGGAATGGGGGGGCTGAGAACACAGAACTGCAACTCCCACCCCTACAGCCCCCCAAGTGCTTCCAAGGAAGGGGGAATCTCAGTGCCAGCACCTCTGCCACTCTGTTTTGTTTCCAATCAGGGTTTGCAAGGCAGGTGGGAGCAAGCCCAGCATCTTCCCACCCTCCTTTACCTTGTTGGGCAGGTGTGCATCGACCTCGTCCTGGAGTCGCTGCTGCACGTCAGGGTGGGTGGCCAGGTTGTAGGCCATGTAGCTGAGGGTGGAGCTGGTGGTCTCATAGCCAGCAAAGACAAAGATAAGAGCCTGGGCCAGAACCTCCTGATCACTTAATGCTGAAAAAAGGCATAAAAGCACATACAAGAAGCTGAAAACCACAGTAATCAACCCTTGGGAATTCAGGATCCCGGTCATCAGTCTAGGTAATGCTACTCCTAGCTACGTAACACCTGGTAAAGGAAACATCCAGCTTACCCTCTGGTACCACAGGATGCAGTGTAGGGTGTTCTACAAATACCCTGTCCTGGCACCTCAAAAGTTTAGAAGCATCCTGCCTTGAATTGACAGACTGGGACTACGCCTTGGCTGAGCCTTTATCTTCTTGCAGTTTACCTAGGATGAGGGACAGAGATGAGCTCACAGGTGAGCAAGATACAAACAGCCTATGTGCTTTGCATGCTTTTTGATATACAGCCAACATTGCTGGCCTTCAGAGAAGACAAAATAAGAAATGGGGGTAAGGAGCTACTCACTCTTTTTGCTCTCTGTTGCACAAACACACCTCAGAATTTATCACAAGAAATGACATACAATAAAAATACAGCTGATCTGTGATAAACATCTTTATGGCCCTACTACTGAGACCTTGAATCTTTCATGGGATTAACAACTGAAATCCTCTCCCTACTTCCCTTTTAAATGGACAAGGAACTACTACATTCTGCTGAGAGGAGGACAGATCTCAAGGCATACTTTTGTCCAAGCTGGTCTCAGCAGACTTGGAGCCATCATCTGAGTTCTGTGATTCAATCATGAGCTGCAGGAAATCCACCCGGTCCTGGGGAGAAACAGAGGCAGAGAAGATGTGGGTGGGGAGGAGGCAAACCTTGTCCAGCACAAGTCCCTTTTGGAGACACCTGCTCCACTCACAGCTCATGGCTTCAGTGCATGATGAGGTCTAGACTAGAGACCCTCTAGGAACACAAGATTTTCTCCACTTGGATGCCCAGGCAGGGCATGGTTCTGGCCTTTCTCAGGTTTGGTGGGGTTGGAGAGCAGGTGACACACCACAGCTTCTGAAGATGCCACCAGGTCCCTCCTGCACTCAGGACTTCTCCTGAAGAGAAGAGGCCACCTAGGCTGGACTCACCGTGCTGCTGCCCTTTTCCCGTTCCTTCTTCATTTTTGTGAAGACATTCTTGAAGAAGTCCATGACATCTGAGGGTAACAGAGTCACCTTCATCTTTTCCAGCACAGGGGTAACAAAGGGGAACAACACTAAAAGGAGAGAAGAGACCAACATACTTGAGCTCAAAGGGGCCCTGAGAAAATCAAAACTGGCACAAAGCATAGAAAGGAGCAGCACATCAGAACCCTGACCCTTTTTGTTGCCTCCATCTCTTTTTGCCTAACCAGGGCTGGGATGCAATAGCACTGAGAATCTCTTCCACATGTTACTTTATGACCCCAGTACCACACTAAGGGCAGCTCTCTGTGATAGAGCAGCTCTCCAGCATCACTGCAAACAGGGTTTCTGCTCATAGCAGGATGTTGCCAAGACCCACATGGGCTGTACAAATCCTGGCTGTGGTTTCCCTCGGGAAGTATTTCTGCAGATCTGAGACTGTAAATCCAATCCCACAAAGTGCTGAGCATCTCCCATATGGCAAAAAGGACTCAAAGCTACCAAGGGAGCTACCAGAAAATGCAGCACCTTTGACATCGATTCAGGGCTGTATGAGATGAGGTTTGTCATACCTAAGAGTAAGAACATAGGACTTAGGAAACTGAATTGGAGAAATTTCTTAATGTTGGTGACAAAGGGGTCATTGGGGTTGTTCATGGAGTCAACATTGACACTGAAAGAAGTGCTGGTCACCACATCCATGCTGTAAGCTCCAAAAATGCTGAGTAGAGAAGAAGAGAGAGTGAATGAGATGAACCCAACCACAGCAGTAAATAAGAGCCCATCTAGGAATAATCCTTGTGAGAGGGAATCTCTCTTAATGCAGGGTCCTAACATAGTAGGTCTGTCCTGATCTGGCAGTAACCATCATTGTATTTTCTGAAATTTCCCCAGTTGCATTAATTCCCCCAATTTTTCCCAGCTTCAAAAACCTAAGCTGTAGTTGGAAAGCACTGAACTGCAGTCCAGGGTAACAAAGACTATATTCTGATTTTCATCTGTAAAAGAGATTGCAAAAATGACATCCAGAAACACCACATCTTGTGTGGCTTCTGGAAAAATTCTGGAAAATGCTTCCTTCCTCAATATGCATCCCCAGTAAAACGAAATGGGGAAAAGCTCTCCCACGTGAGCAGAGCAGAGCACAGCAAGCCCACTGCTGAGGAACATACCATGCCCGTGACTGCTGTGGAGTTTGCAAGGGCTCCATGCTGCAGCATGGGAAAGGCTTTCCAGAACAGCCCCCTCCCTGCACTGAATACAAACCCTTTGCTGTTAGCCCCACACAGTTACTCACTCCTTCGCAGTCACGAACTCATCATTAGCCGCTTTCTTCTCAATGTTCTTCACTAGTTTTTCACCATAGTGATTAATGATATGGAACATCTGAAATGCAAACCAAAGTAGAAAGCACTGTTGACTCTTTCCCGGTCACCAAACAAGGCTGGGCCACACTGCCATCTGCCACTTGCCCTGTATGGCTTGTGGGGGGAAGGGCAAAGTGGAGGAGCAAGGGGAAACTCATTTCCAGGCCTCAGACATTGCTTTCTCTCTTAGCAATCTGTCCAGAGAGCTCATCTGACTAGCACTGAGCAAGGCTCTCCTCCAAAAACCCACACACAGCTCCCATTCCAGCTAAGCATCCACTCCAGCTGGGAGTGAACCTGGCTCCCGGGTGCATGGAAAACGGACAACCGTGGTCTGAGTGATGCGTTTAGCAGGATGAACATGGCCATAGGGCCAACAGCCTCAGCTTGCAATACCTCGTGTGCTGTTTCATCCTGACTCCCTCCCAGGATGGCTGGCAGACAGACACTGTGTTGCCAAACAGTACCAACAATGCAGGTGCTCATGGATGTGGTCCTGGCAAACAGGGCGACTTCCCCATTTGAGGGGAAGGTCTGCACTCAGAAACAGCCCCGTTCTCCTTCAGCTATTGATGCAAAGTACCAGTGGCCTGTGCTTTACCTCCTTCAGCTTCCCACTGGTGAAGGTTGGAGACAGCACTGTACGAATCCTTTTCCACTGCTCATCCGCAGCCACGGTGAGGGCTGACTCCAGGATGCCGTTCAGACGAAAGTTCTGCACAGGAAAACAGGAGACAGGGGAATGTTTACAGCCCCCTTCCACGTGACAGAAATGCAAAGAAAAACCTACCCTGGAGTGCTGACTTGGCCCCTGAAGTCATGTCAGCTCTACCTCAACCAGCAAACAACAGAAATGGAAACAAAAGTGTAAGAATTTTTAACACCAGCCCTAGGGCTGATGGCCCAATGTACCGGCCAGAGTGGCCCCTAAACCTCCCTAGCAGAGTTTTGATGTTGGTACTATCAATAAACTGGGGCACATCAGAGAGCAAGTACTTGCTGAAGGGCTCAGAGGAGAACAGAAGCTAAGAAGAAACTCCTTCCTTCCTGCTGTATGTGCTCTGGACAGCAAAGCACGAGACTAGGTACCTACCCGGCGATTAGTAAAAATGTTGTAGCACTCTTTCACCAGGATGTTTTTGATGAGGATGGGGTCCAAAACAGCCAGCATAGGCTGCCTGCCATCATAAATCCTAAGCCAAGAGAAACCCACAGTCAGTTCATCCTTCGTGGTCAGTTAGAGCAAAAGCAGCCTGCTCTGTCCATGGCCAGAGCCATGGCACAAACGGTTTGGACCACTTGAGTCACCTCAGACAAAACAGCTGGAAGGATGAGGCTGAAACTTGTTTATTATGTAGTAAAACAGGAGAAAGGGAAAGAAGGTGACAAACATGGGCAGCATGAGCATTTCTAGCAATCATTTGTGGTACTGAAGAGTTGCCAAAGCTGTGCAGGTTTAGATAAAAGGCAGCTTTTTGCCACGATGTTGATCCTCTGCACCTGGGCTGTCTGAGCTGCTTCCACTACTGATGGCTGGAGACAAGAAATCCACACCAAATAACCCACCTGTGGGGGAAGAGATTTCCTGTCTGGCTTACAAGGCCCTGGGAGGTGAAAAACTCATCTGTCTCCTCCATTTTCCAATCAACACAGACAGAAAAACTTAAAAGTCATGGTGTGGGCTAAAGGGCAGGGAGCCTTGGGCCACAGCTGAGGGAAGCTGCCATCTTCAAGAAGCCTGCGAACATTTAATCTTTCGAAAAAATGCACCAGGTTTCATGAAGCCTCCCAGGATTTTTTTGCAAAGCAATTTTGTTTTGGTTTGAGAGGTTCTCAGTAGAAGCATGATAAGAGGCCCCTACACAAAAAAAGCACTGTGCAGGGAGCGGGGAGGCAGGTTGAAAGGTAGCTTGTGCCCCAGCTCTGGGAGAAGCAGGGAGCAAGATGAAAAACACCGTGGCAGCCTGCAGCTTGCTTTCTGCTCCAGACACACAGAAGAGCAGCTTCAAAGGCAGGAGGCTCAGTTTGACACCAAGCAGTGGAGGTGACTTTCAAAGCTTATGCAAACAAATGACCCCACAAACTGGCCATCACCATCCCAGCCCCACACCACACTGAAATCCCAGCAGGAGAGAAGCCTTGGAGAGATGGGTGGAGACTTTCCCAGTGGTGAACCTTGATTCTCCCAGGCTGTCACTGCTGGAATTACAGTGCTGAGAGACACGATGGCAGTGTACCTTTTTCCATTCTATTCTGGGGCTGTGGAGCACCCCAAACTTGTAGTTTTGTTCTGCGGAAACTCACCCCCAGATTTTTCCATACTTTTCAAAGCATTTCTGATCAAAGACGTGGACTCCCTGGAAAAGAAGAAAGGAGAAATGAACAGTTTGCCAGTGAAAAGTGATCAAAGCAGGTCACAGCTGGCAGCACAGTGCATCCCACAGCCCCATTTTAAGTGGCAGAGGTTGAGGCTGGGAGGTGCACGGTCCTCTTAAGCATCACATAGATGCTTAGGGGACATTTGCATCGGAGAGAAAAAAGAGAGCAGAGATTAAAAAAAAAAAACAAAACACTTTCAACTTCCAGCAGCCAACCTGATCTAAAAATGTAATGAAGACAAGGTATGACGGCACAAAGTTCTAGTGAGCAGAATTAGGAGGCAGAACTGGATCCCAGGGTGTCCTTTCACCTTCAGCTCAACAAGTTAGAGCTGCTGCTGCCTTGTCCTCACATGATCTTCCTCTGCAGTTACTGAACTGGAGTGAACACTGGTTTTTATTTTGTTTCCATTAGGGTTTTAACTGATATTACATGTAAGGATGAAACTTATGGGACATGTAACACTCACTAAACCATTAGTAAGAGGCAAAATGCATGAGGTAAACCCAGCAAACACAAGTAAAACACCTCTTTTATTGAAGCCAGTACACTTGTTCTGCCTTTGCAATCAGTTACCTGGGATCAGCTACTGCCTTCTTATGCAGTAAGGTTTGGTAGTTTGATAAAATTTGAGTTTTATTTAAAAATCTACTTGTCTGGCTTAGTCTCAGGCTGGCCCAACAGCAAGTGGTTGGATGAGGCATTGCTGATTCAACCTCTTCATGTTGACGATAAAAAGGGCAAAAATCCGTGTAGTTCCCAGAAAACAGCAGTCTTAGACATCTCTCCAACATTTTTTTGGTTTTTAACAGAACTTCAGCTGCTCGAGAGCAGGTAGAAACTCAGGGAGAAACTAAAAATTTAAATTACAAAGTAGTTTTAAAATACAGCACACCTCATTCAGGTCAGCCTGAACTTCTATGTTCTCTGTGTGTCCAAAAAGCTTCCTACCTAAAAGCATAATTTTCATCTGACTGAATCAAGGGCAGAGGAGAGAGATGCCCAAAGAACAGGGAAAACAGCACCAGCCACAAGAAGGATCTAAGGCACTAGAGAGCAGCAGCTGCTGGTACTCACATGCCGGTATTCCAGGAAAGTTCCCACAAACGGCAGAGGCCGTGGGCCAGGAATGCCCAGCTTCTTGAAGGTCCGGTAGGGCCATATCCCATAGCTGCCAAGCAAAGAGCGTGTGAGAAGAACTTACGCAATGAAAAGAGAAGATACTTCTTCCTGAGCACAGGGAACTGCTTAAATGACTGGTTCCTGTCACTGAGAGAAAGCTGAAATTATGGCCCAGCAGCAGCCCTGCTGAGGATACTCTCTGCAGTAAATGCAGGATCACCTGGGGCACATTTTGATGGAAGACAAGGGCTGAAAGGAGCTGCAGCCCAGCCTAGGCAAACCAGCGTACATGGGCACCTCAGGGCTTTACTCAGGGCCTCATTTAGTTGCCCAGATCGGACAGCTTTCACCCGGGTGACTCAGGAGAGGTCTCAGGGAGATTGAGTTCTAAAGCTGAGGCCTGCCCTTGTGTTTGTCTTTGCAAAGACCTCCTGCGATGCTCAGGTGGCTGCGCTACAGCAGCACGGCAGGGACATAAATTACCACGGCAAAATTAAGTTTTTGCCTGTATGGCTCACTACAGCTCCCCTGAGCCACGTAAGCCGAAGTTTTGCCAAGAAAACTACTTAATCGGGGGGTTCTGCTGGCAGCAGCTCCGACATCACCCTGCGCTGCTCCCAGCTGGCACAGTCCAAGGACGCCACGGGCGCTGCTGTCTTTAAACACCCGGAAGTTACTCCTCCTTGGGAAAAGTTTAAAAAATATCAAGGATCTCCTTTAATTTCCCACCCCACCCCGCCCAGCCCAGCTCTCTCCTTCCTACCCGCTGGCAGCGGGGCCCCGCAGCCCCCCTGACCAGCCCTCGCCGTGCCCTGAGAGCAGCGCGGGGTCCCCGGGTGGTTTCGGCGCTAATTCACTCGAACCCCGCTGACACCGGGCTCTCCTCCTGCCCGGTCCCCCAGGGGACCGGCCTCTACTTACAGGGCCACGAGGCACAGGCAGGCGATGAGGAGCAGCCAGGTGACGGGGGAGAAGCTAGGCAGGAGCTGCATGCTGCCCGCTGTCCACCCGCTCCTGCTGCCGCCGCGCCCCTGTCCCGGCCCCTACCCGCCATCACGTGAGGGAGGCGGCGCTTCCCCGCCCGCTCGGAGCCTCAGGGCCGGGCCCCGGGCGGGTCCCCCGGGATCAGGGTCCTCCGGGACCGGGGTGTCGGTCCCCGCTGCCCCGGGGGTGGGAATCGCTGAGAGGGCGGTTTGCTCAAACGGAGCGAAGGGCGGCAGCGCCCCGAGCTCTTCGCGCTGCCTCTGGAGGGACAAGGAGCTGCTCCTGTGTCCCGTCTGTCTCAGCTCCGGGGGTGTCTGTGTCTGCACCTTCCCCTATGCCTCCTCTTCCACCGCCATGTGTCATGTCCTGTAGCTCCTATTTAGGGTCCAGGAGGACACAGGCCTGCACCAAACACCTGCCTCAGGCAGATTCCTTGAAAGACACAAGCCTGTGGCAGTGTAACTTGTGCCGGTGGAGGTTGTGCCTGATGTCCCACTGCTGGGAGCCCCCGGTGACCTGCCAGCCCCAGGGAGCCACCGGGGCAGGGCCGTGTGGGCAGGAGGTGCTGAGGGCCGGGCGATTCCGCAGCCGTGTCACCTGGGGATGGATTCCCACATCCCCTCTGCCCCGCGCGTTCTCTCTGTGCTCAGGTTGCATCATGTCTCTGCACAAGATGATGTCGTTTGGCTTTGGGCAGCTCAGTTTTTCCCCCCCAGACACAGACACGGGACTGGCTGCTTTGTGCCAGAGAAGTGGAAAGTGCATTACGTGTATGGGGACACACTGGAGCCTCTGGCCAGTTTAGTTCCAGCGTATGCAAACACCCCGTGCTGGTGGGCAGGTGTGGGGATGGGTCAGGATGTGGTGTCCTTTGTTCCCATCACACTGGGAAGGGCCACAAATCTCTTCCTCTGTCCAATCCAGCACTGTCCCCTTCTCCGTGTTCCCTGAACGCACCAGTAGACCCACATGGACCCAGATACGGGCCCTCCGTGCACATCACACTCACCTGCATCAGACATTACTCTCCTGCCTTTGACACAGCCTTAAAGAAACCCCAGTGCTTCTGCAATTACCTTCCAGTCAGATCTCACGTGGCTCTACCCACAGGCCAGCAGTGGATTTTGCCTCTGCCCAAGCATTTCTTTTGCCTCGTAAAACACATGCAGCATGTGCTGAGCTGCTGGTGGGTCCAGCAGTCACCTCCACACTTATGTGGAAGAGCTGAGCAACAGCACTGCCAGTTTTGGTAGGTCAGTGTCTCAGACACCTCCAGCATTGCACAGCCACGATGTGCTCAGTGATTCACATAATCACTGGCTGACAGTAATCAATTAACCATTTTATGGAGGCACATCCCTGATTCCTGCTTCTCCAGGCTGCTCTGAAGAGCTGAGCTGTAGCAGCGTGCTGTGACAGGAACTTTATTCTCCATTTTATGGGATCTGCCCCTTTTAAGACACCTTGAAGAAACTGTACTTGTGGAGTTATCCTTTCTCTTGCATCCAAAGGCTGGTTCTTCTCCTTGACTGGTCCCATACCAGAAGGACATAAAGAACAGCAGTCAGAGGCAGGAGGAGAAACCAGGTGCTGGAGTAGTAGATCCCAGGCTGGGATTAGCTGCATTTCTTCCCTCGCACAAACCCTTTGATTTTCCAATAACTTCTAACAGCTGTTGTGATTTCTCAGTGGGAAGCAGGTTTGCGGTTCAGTATTTTCTCCTCCCAGACAGGAACTGAAGCAAAGACAGACTTCAGAGCTGGAGAACAAGGATGCTAACTAGCCTCCAAAATATGTAAATAAACAGTGCAAGCATCTTTTCATACAAGGAAATTGCTCATTTGTCCAAAACAAGTTTGAGGGGGAGCAATTTATTGATTTAAAGGTATTGTTCACTGTGTGGCTGGTGAACCTCTGCAAACTCCTTATTCATCTGACTTTTGGTTTGGTTTTTTTGCAGGTCTCTTGAAATGCTGTGTCTCTCCAGCTCCCCAGATTTGAGAAAATCACAGTTGATAAAATGTCCACCTCCCAGTCAAAATTGCTGTGATGACTCAGAGCTGCAGGTGGGGCCATCCTGAACACTCACTGTCAGATAATTTTATACAAATTGCATGTATTAAAGTGGTGCTTTTATCCTTACACAGCCCTTTAGACCAAATGTAGTGGTAGACTCTGTACTTACTGAGACTATTTTTCTAATGCGAATATCAGTGAAATGGCACCCAGGAGGGACGAAGCAGAGGGAAAGGCTCTCCAGATAATTTTTCTGGCAACATTTAAAGGGGTTTAGCATTGTGGGCAAGCAAATCACACAACAGGGCTGCAGGTGAGGGGCTGCTGCAGCATCCCAGCACCTTGTCTAAGAGAATGGAAGAAAGTTGCCCAGGTTTGGGCTACACAACTTTTGTCTGTCCAAGGCTGGTGATCCAGCGAAAACATCTTGTGGTACGAAAGGGGGAGTGATGAGTGCTCCCCACTGCACTCGTGCAGCAGATGTGCTAAAACAAGTGAAAAATAGCAGCAGCAGCAGACTGCAAGTTGACATCAATGCTTCTAATTCACCTCTTTCACAAAACTGTCACCTTCCCTCCCCCCCTCCCATTTCAGATAATAACTTATTAATGAGAGATGTCTCCAAGAGAGCTGCTAAACCCCATTGGCAGGAGCCACATCAATGCCAGTGACCTCTCTGCTGTGCTGCTCTACAGGCACGGTTATCTATTAGAAGGCAGAGCTGGTTCACAGCCCTAGTGATGTTTCACGGGTTAGAGACCTATGAAGGACCCAGAGTGGTCCAAAAGGAATGTCCTCCCCTGGGTCATGAGCACATGGGGCCTCAGCCTCTCTGACATCGCCCTTCTTACTGACACCAACACAATGCCACTGCTTTGCCCATTAATAACAAATCTCAAGGGCTCTAAAGAGGCTTGCCGGAACCCTGGTCATGTGCACAGTGCTATTAAAAGGCTATTTGTTCTTATGCCCTGGGGAGAGGAGGAGTAACTGAGTGTGACCCTCTTCCCCCACGGCAGGGTGTCCCTTGATGGTCCTGGGCAGCACTGAAGCCGTGGCCTTGCCCTCCCACACGCATCCTCTGGCCACCACGTGATCCCTCGCACTGCGGTGGCTCCTGGCATGCTTGCTCTTGCTGCGCCACCTCGGCAACAATCCCAGTTCAATATTAACTCACACATTATCTACCACTCCTCTTTGCAGTGGCAGAGTGCTGGGCTTTCGTGCACTGGGTGCTCTTCCTGTGTTTGTGTCAGTCACCCTGGAGCACAGTGCCCTTCTGCTGTGCCAACCCTGCACTCCTCTGAGCCAGGAGGGAACAGGTGGCCAAGAAACTGAGATATGTGGGGATTCGAAAGCTGGTTGTCACCATGGGTAACACAAACAGAAGGAGACATGAACTGTGATATCTGGCTGTAGTCACTGGTAAAGATGCGAAAGTGCCCCTTAGACCAACTGGGAGAACGGTGACTGAAGTGAATGACATTAAACCTCATGCAGAACTTCAGTTTCTAAACGCTCCGAGAGAGAGAGACACAAAAATTTTAACTAGACGGTCCTCCCTGAAGGAGAGGTGATTTTACCGCTGTCTGCTTGGTGGGACTGGACGAGGCCAAGGGGAGAGAAGTCCTGCACGAGTGCAGAGCAGGAGCTGAACGCTCTCCTCCATCTCAGGCTCTCTTGTTAACTCCTGCCTTACAGACACAAAGGTTTTCCTTTCCTCCACATACTATGGGAAAAGTTGTAACACATACAGTCTTTCTAACAGACAGCAAAATGTTAGCCCTATTAATAACCAGGCATTTTATTCACTGACTGTCCCCTCTTTAACAATTCTCTTCTTATTTTCCTCTCATCCCACAAACGGGATCATGAGCTGTTTATTCCTGGCTCTTCCTTACAAACCTTGCTCTCAAATGAGCCTCTTGAAAGGACTAAATGGGGAAGCACCAGATGTATGACATCCTCAAAGAGCTCCAGCAGCCAGGGAAGGACCGAGGGCTGGCACCAGCTTTTGCCTTCCCTCACACCGAGCCCAAAACCACACAGTGCTTCATGCCTGGGTATTTCTGAGACCTCTGTAGAGCAAAAAGACCACATTGCTCCTTTCATCCAGCGATGCTGCTGAATGCTCCTGAAGCGTTGACAGCTGAAACCCATCTCCCTTTCACTCCTCTATAATTTCTGAGCAAGGATGGAAAATTATAAGCCACAGCCAGTGCTAAAGTACAAAACCAATTCTGGAAAGCACAGAGGGGGCAGTTCTGTGTGCACTCCCTGGTCATGCTCAGACACCAGCTCCTCCAAGGACAACTTCTCCTTTGCCTGTCTCACATTGTACCAGAGAAGAACCTCTCTGGCTTTTCAGAGCTCCCAGCTGGTAGCTCAGTCTCACTGCATGAAGCAGCCAGAAAGTGTCATTGCACCACTTGCAATGACCTCAATTTCTGCCGAGCCACTTCCAAACCAGAAGTCAAGCCAGAAAAAGACAAAAATCATTACATGACCCTGAAACCATCATCTCTAAACACATGACATGCAGCCGTTTCTACCACCATCCCCTTACCTCCAAACCCACCCTATCTCACGAGGACACACGTTAGAAACAATCCAGTGTTCTGGAATTTGTTTTGGAGCCAGGATCTCTGCTCAGCCAGACCCGGCGCTCAGAGCCACATCGCTGCCCAAGGGCAGAGTTTGGCCCATTGTTTCTGTCTCCAGTGCCTGGGTTCTGGATGTTTTTTCTGGACTTGTTCTGGGTATGCACTCAGGGCAGGGATGAAGCTATTTGGCTCGTGACTCATTCAACACTGTGGACTCCCTATCAGCAGCTGCTGGATGTGAGCCATCCCCAACATGTTCAGGCACAGTCCTTGAGAATCCAAGCAGGTATGGCTGGAGGCTTATCACTCAACCTCACAGGATTTCTCTATTGCAGCTAAAGCCAAGCATTTGGCTGGTTGGATTAACCCTTGCTGGCTTCGTGTAATGGGCTTCATTGAAAACAAGCATCTTTTTCTCACCTTTTTATTTCTTCTGTGGTGTGGAGACAGCTATGGATCAATGAAGGTGTCCTCATCGATCACGCTGGATATTTTTTGCTGGAGAGAGGATTGAAATACTGAATCCTTCCTCTGCCAGTCCTCCCCACGGTGGGGGATAAAACGTTTCCAAATTTCCATCAGGTTATGTGAGGTTTAATCCCAGACGATACAGTCTCCCAGCAGATTAAGTCAGTCTCATAAATACATCTGAAAAGTAGCCCTCATTTATACCAGATTTCCCATCGTTCAGCTTCTCTGGTGACTCCCATTGCCCTGCTCCTCCCCTGCCCCCCACCTCTGGGGTGTTCATACCAATCAGATGCGCTTGTACATACATAAAAAATAACTCAAGATTGAAAAAGTTTGTATTTACAAGTTGAGCCTTGTAGTGTTGGAATTAGACTCTAATTAGGTCAGTCATGTTCCCCTGGTAGGGTAAGAATGATAGTGCTGGAAAACAGACAATTTATAAAGACCCAAAAATAACTCATCCTGCTGTTTTGTAAGAAAGATGTGTTTTCTTCGCCCTGTGCAGAGGACATTGCAGTAAAGGCCACTTGGGCACACTGATAGCAGCCACACAGACTGCAGCTTGGTCCCACGGGCAAAGCTGGCCTGTGCCTCAATTTCCTCCTACCAGAGGTGGGATATTTATCCTTCCCAGTTTGGCAGGGCTGTGGTGAGGTCACCTGTGTTTGTCAGGCATTTTGTCACTCCTGGCATGAGGCCCCAGGCTGTATTACACAAGCTTTTTTTCCCAACTTGCCTTTTAGTCTTATCTGCACCTTCTGTGAAGTGCACAAAGGGCACAAACTCAGGTTACAGAGGCTCAGGGTAAAGAACAAGTCCGTGGCTTTGCCCCAGCTGCTTTTCTAGGGTGCGTGTCATCAGCATAAAGGGTGCACGGAACCCCTCGGAAGTTGCACAAAGCAGGGAATTACCTTTGAATGACACCGTGGGTGTTGGTCCCTTCTTCCTCTGAACACGTTTTTGTCACGCAACCACGGTTTGCAGGTTCCTTGTTCCTCCACGGGCAGGTGCTGATCCTCTGATTCCACAAGACTTCACAGGTTTCAGCGCTGCTGACAAATTTGCCTTGTAAAACCTCAAAGAATGACTTCACACGTCAGCCTTGTCTGATTTAGGATTATCCTAACTCGTTAACAAATGGTGATGAACGTGCCAATTGCCTACTTAATGAAGGTTTCTACCAGGCTGGGAAGTCAGCAGCCACACCGCCCTGGCTTGGAGGGACGTGCCCAGCATTTCCAAGTAAACAAGACAGCAAAGCTAAAGAACTCCTGGAGCACAGTGGAAGTGAACAAAAACCCAACAAAAACGTGTGTTCACATAAAGTTCCTTTTGATTTTGTGGGAAATGCAGGTTTGAAATGAAAATAATTAGTGAGGCAAGAGGAGGAGAGGAAAAATAATAAAAACAAGAGGCAGGCTTACAAAAAGAAAACAGAAAAGGAGCGAGGAGAAAAATAAATATCCCTGGAGCAAAAACGCAGAGGGAAAAAGAGGGAACAAAAGAGACAAATAGCAGGAAAAGGATCAGTAATGAAAGCCCAGATTACTTGATTCAGTCAAGCCACTGCTTGTGCTGTTCAGGGCAGGGCGGGAAGCCAATCTGTTTTCTCTGGTATTGTTTAGGCTACAAATACCGTGGCAGATTTCCCATCCACTCCCATGTTTATGTCCGTGCTCCAACCCTAGCCACAAAAACATGTGTGGGGGAAACACGTCCCGAGAAAAGCAAGGGCTGGAAGCTGGAGGATGATACACTTTGGAGCCAAATGGGCTCAAAAAAGCACTTCTGCACCTTATGGCAATTTTGCAAGATAATGTCTTGTTCACAAAATGGTGTGGCGGGAGGATTTTCATCTTCAAAATGGGTACAGTGATACCTCTGGGTTGTTACAAGCTCCCAGCTGCAAAGGGCTGCCTGTATTTATACAACACTGCATTATTTATAGTATCCTTTTCAGGAGCAGGAGAATATGAGTTCTTTCCTTCACAGCTGACTATTTTTTTTCTTCCCGTCTCCCACTTGGAAAACATTGATTTCTCGCCCTCATTTCTCCCACCAGAGCTGTAGCTGACCTGACTGTGTTTAGTTTACTTCTCTAGGCCAGATGCTCAGTGGGTGAAAAGCACAACCGACCCCCCTGGAATACCAGAGCTGCCCGGATTTCCCCCAGCTGGGATCTGGTCCTGCCTCCCAACACCTGCACGTTTGTGGGAACCGACTGATGGCTGCTACAACAGAGCTGGGGAAGGGACAAAGGCATAAAAAATGCTGGCCACACGAGTTTCTGTTTCTGAGTGGGTTTTGACTCTCCCGTACTAAGGATCTGAGGAAGTTTATTGCTGCAAAATAATAAAATATTTAAGACTGATCAAATTTTGTGTGGAAACTATTTGAGAGTGTCAGCTTAGCTGAGAAGCAGCAGGGGTTGTACGATTTTACAGTCCAGAGCAAACAGTGAGGAATTTCAGTCTGTGTTACATTCTCACTGTCCTGAGCTGTTAGCTCGTGAGCATGCTGGCAAGGCACCCAGAAACTTCTTCTGCAACAGAAGAGTCTGGAAAAATAGTTTTTTCCCCTTCCACAGAACAAATGTACCAAGGACACAGATGTTTCCAAAAGGGTTCTTTTAATCAGAAGCAAGTTTGCAAAAGAAGAAGTAACTTTCTCATATAAAATAGTGGAGTGGTGAAGGTGAGGCTAACAAGAGGTGTGGAACAAAAATCCAGGGCAAATCTCCAAGGAGACACTGAATTAAAAGCAATGATCCCATAACCGGAGTACACCGAAGGGTAACTCAGACACAGCTGTGTGAGGCGGTCCTACCCCTAAGCTGACAGCAGATACCAAATCAGAGGACGGACTCCAGCCCAAGAGAGGCAAAGTGACCAGCTACAAACTCACCAGAATGTGGGGTTCTTGCACCTTTCTGCTACCTGAGAGCTCCCACTGCACTGTGACAGGCCCCAGCACGGCCCAGGGGCGTAATGACATCAAAGGGGGAGCCCTGGTGCCACCTCCCACCTGCAGAACGCCACCATTCTGTGGTAGCAGAAATTCCCAAATCTAGAGAATTGGACACAAATGGGAAAACACCTTGATATAAAGCTCTGTAACCCCATTCCTGTCTCTGTATCCAGTGATTCAAGCCCCAAGAAAGTGCACAGTGATCAAACAGCATTGAAATAATGAATTTCCTGTCAAGTCTTGAGGCCCCAAGGCCATTTAAAGCGGGCAAGTGGCAGCTTTGAGAAGATAAAATTCTGAGTCAGAGCCTGAATCTCAAGTGCTAAAGGTACTTCACTCCTTGTTCAAACATATCTCACCTGTCCCAGGTGTCACATGTGTGCTTATCCATTGTGGCTCTCTGCTATCAGGTGCAGCAAACTCTGCACCTGCACAAAGTGCAAGCCAGCTTTCTTTGTCTGGGAGGGCTGGGGGAGGACAAAAGGAGCACAGAAATACAAAAAACAGAAGGGACGAAATGTCCAAGGCCAGGTTGGACGGGGCTTCGAGCACGCTGGTCTAGTGGAAGGTGTCCCTGCCCATGGCAGGGGGGTTCAAACAAGGTGATCTTTAAGTTCTCTTCCAACCCAAACCATTCTGGGATTCTATGACTTGTCAGGTGGAGCCACTTCAGGCCCATCATGTTCAGTCTTGGGGCGGAACGTGCTCCCAATTCAAGGGTGGCTTTCCCTAAGGAGGTTTCAATGGGTTTTGTAGAACCACATCACCACGCGTGTGGCTTTGTTTGAACACCACACCAACAAACCCTTCCCCACCTCCAGTAACCTCGTAGCCTCTAGGAACACCTTGATAATGTGTGGATTCCACACGTGCTGGCAACAACCTATAAAAACAATCTAGGAATGTGACTGAACTAACAGGAACTCCAAGCTGAGTAAAGCTGTCTGCAGTACAACCTGCCCATGTCCCAGCAGGTCCGTGGTTCTTCCTCTCCAAACATCACCCCTCATTGCGTGTGCCCTTCTGGCTGCTACTGATACAGGAGATCAGTAAAAACAGGAGGTCTTGGCATCATGGTCAATCTTACACATCACAGGCTTCTAGGCTTCAAGGTTTCTAATGCCTCTGCCAGAGGTTATCTTTCTTTATGTGGTGGTTTGCTTTCTTTTGAAGTTTCCAATAAATTCATTTCCTAAAAGGATTTTTCTTCAACAAGTTGCCCTGTTTATCTGAAAGCAGCGAGTGGGAGAAGACACCAGTGCTCTGTATGTATAAAGATACTTCTCCTCCCTCTTTGGGAAGCAGATTAGATAATCTTTGGATGACCCAATGGATTTCTTGAGGGAAGCAATGGCAAGGATAATAAATGCATCCCCATGTCAAGATATTTAGTCTAAACAATTGCTACAGCAGCTTCTGGCAGAGACCTTGGTATAAGGAGGAAAAATGAGATCTTGGCCCATCTGCAAAACATCACTGGCTTTAACACTCAAAATGAAGAGGGGAAAAAAATCCTTTTGAGTAACAGATTAGTTTCTTTTTTGTGCGTTTTTCTTTCTTCTCTCCAGTCATGCCAGCTGCTCCCAAAAGTGGGATCACTGGCCAAAGTGTGATTCCTTTAGTAAATGCTGATGAAACCCTTTGTGCTCTCACCTCTCCCTGCCCTCCCCATGAAGGCATTCCACATGAGTGACTCCCAGGATAGGGAGTAAGAGACTGTCACTGATGAAAGCAAGGGAGTGCCCTCTCCTGTCCCTTGTCACCACTGCCATTTGTACCTGCACAGCACTGGTCCTGCCCAAACATCAGAGCATTAAAAGGTGGGAATAGAAAATACTCCACCCAAGGGTGTGAGCCATGGTGGGGACACACCACATGTGACATGGATTTTGGGGGGATAAAATGCTCCACTCGCAGTGGGCTGGAACAGCACAGCTCCTTTCATGTGTGCACTTTCACACGTGATTTGTGACAGGGACAACCTGAGGTTTGGTGCTGGGAGCATTGCTGACAGAGGTGGCTGGTGTCACCTCAGCCCTGGCAGGGGGTGAAGACTTGGGCACTTTTTATCTGCAGGAGACTGGATATTGTTATGGCTATTGCATGAAAAACAAGCTCCTATTAAACCATTCCCTGAAATGTCTCCCTTGGTCATTTCATGATGCTGCTTTTATTTTTCAGTAACAGTCACCAAGAGACCTGAGAAACAGGGGAAGGGAAATAAATAAATAAAAATGAAATATCCTAAGAAAGCGTTTTAAACATAAGCCTTCATTTTTCAAGACTATTCTAAACAGGAAGATGGAAATGGAAGTGGATTCAATGGGTGAAGTTACTGTAACATGACAAGTAATGTTTAAAAGTTGTATCTCAAGGCTGCAATTCCCAAAGACTGCAGCAATGAAATAGAGCTTTCTTCCTAACTGATGGAGTATTTCCTTCCAGATAAAACAATTTCCCTGATATGTGAAGTAAATAAAACCTACCTATTAACCATATTTTACCAGTTGAGTGTGTTAGCAGGAAGGTGGAGGCATCACACATGGAGCTACGCAGGATCCTGCACAGCAGAAAACACATCTTGTGCTCAGCCGAGGGCTGAGCAGGGCACTGCACCTCCTCACTCTGCAACTGCCTATCGAAAATAAACCCACGTGTCAGAAAAGCCAGCTCCTGAACACAACATAACCAAGAGTGACAACAGCGTGGATGAGAATGGAACAGAAATACCTTTGTTGGGATCAACAGGTCCTAAAGGAATCACACCTAACCTGTTATTTCAGCAGCAGTCAGAAGAAAAGAGCCACACAGCCAACTCAGCAGGTCCTCAGCAAGCTCAGGCTTTTTAGTTGCAGCTGGTTCTGAGAAAAAAAGGAACAGTCTCTCCTCGCTTTGTATAGATTGTGCTGCTCCCCATGTTGTCCTTCAGTGGAGCAGTGGTCACAAAGTCCATTTTCTTTTATTCCCCGTGGTTTTCTTGGGTTTTTTGCTCAATATGGTATCAGATCAGCCCCAGGGAGTAACTGCACCTTACACCAATTGAGATCTGCCAGTATTCAGGAGATACGGAGTTACTCACACTACGCTTTCCTTTGGAGCAAAGTCTTCAGTGTTCTGTCTACTTCCTACTAATTTACATCCCTAAAGTCCTCAGTGGTCCTTGAAGGGCTCCTCCTGCAGCACTACCTCTTACACCTGTTGGATAAGTGCCATTAAAATTCCAAGAGCAATTGCATTGCTATGTCAAATGTATAAAAACAATGTGTTTAAAATATGTAATCTGATGCAGGAAATGACAAAGGAAAAGGAAAACAAATCAGAAAGTCACGTAGATAATTTTGTCTGAGAAACAAAAAACGCAGACTGAAAACAAATTTTGGCAGTTCAGTAATTAAAGCAAAGTCCATATGGCTTAAGAGAACAGTCAAAGTGCACAGAAGGCAGTGGGTTTTTTGTTTGCTTCGCATTCCTCTTCACAGCACACTCCAAGTCATCCTCTTTGGAGCCCCTTCTCCATCCCACACACATCCTACCCAGGTGCAGAGAGGGGGATGACTCACAGCGTTTTGGCTCAGCCGTGTCTGTGCGAGTCCCTTGCCATCCAATGAGCTGCAGATCATTATCCCAAACTCAAAAGCCCTTAAACACACCCACTGGAGTTTTTGGTTTTGAACTTTTTCTTCCTGGAACCTTTGGAGAGGAACAGCCATCCAGTGCCAAAGGTCTGCATGCACCAAGAGCAGCAGTGCTCGGAGGCAGTGCCCAAGAGTAAAAGCAGTTCTGAGATCGTTTGCCCTGTCCAAGAGGCACTGAAAGGTGGCAGCAAGGCTGAGCTGGCCCTTGGACCTCAACTGTTTTGGTGAGGTGCCACCAGGACACTCCTAACCAGGCCCCTGGGCAGGCTGGTTTCAACAACCTGCTTTGAAGACACCACCTCCCCCTGCCACAGATGTCCCACATCCCTTGAGAGGACAGGACAATTTTCTATAGTACCAATGCCCACGTGAGCCTCGACAGGACATTAGCAAGCACCAATTTTCCTGGCTTATCTGCCTGGAAGGAAATGCCAGATCCTGGCGTGGCAAGGACTCTCCTACTTCCAAAATCACCTTTTAAACTCATGATAAAAAGTCTGGTGACCCAAGACTGTTGCTGCGTCCAAGGGCTGGACTTGGATTCTTTCAACGCCTGACAGCTTCCTTGTGAGTAAACAACTTGCTGCTAAACATGACAGACTCAGAAAAAGGATAGAAACAAAGAAAACAAAAAGTGAGCTGTACAAAAGGATGGAAATTAACCTAAAAATCTCCTCTTTTCCTTCCAAAGGCTGTAGTTTCAAGTGCACAAAGCAGGCTGTAAACGTGCACAAGGTAATTCATGATCCCAATGCCTGAAAAACCTGGTTAGCTTTATTTGGAGACACTTTTTTGCTTCTCCCAGATATGAAACTGAAGAATCAATAAAAGGCACCTGTGGACACCAAAACTCACCCAGTCTGTGTGGCGTGTCTTTGTAGTAAAAAAATCAAATCAAACAAACCCTGCCACTGTGTACTTTTTTACAGACCAGTAAACAGAACTGCAGAGTCTGGGTGAGAAAGGATGCTCAACTTCTGTTGGGAGGGCATGGTAACTCTGATGATCAAAACCCTCATCAATTAGTAAACTCTCTAGGTTGTCACTGCAGTTTTAATTGAGAAATTCCTCTGGCTTGCTGGGTTGTGTCCTTTGACTTTTAAAAAATGACTCAAATGGTACACGCAGTCCACAAGGAGGATGAGAGCCACACCAAAAATAAACTGACCTTACATCTGAATTCTTCCCACTTGCTTCACCCACCACTGCCTACAGCACTTTTTTGAGCCATCTCCTCTTCCAAAGGCCCTGGAGCTGGAATATTTAAAGAATGCAGCAGGTCCCATTTGAAGAAGAAAGAAAAGCAAGTCAGTAATTCAATGTAAATACACCAGTAGTGAGCTTAGAGCAGACACAGTGACACATCTGAACCTACGCTGATCAGCCAGTGCTCCTAAGGTGTGGAGCGGTGAGGAGAAGAGAGGAGGTGTCTGCTTTTCACCTAAAAATGTGTCCCTTTTCTATGTTTTTCTACTTGACCTTGATGACAGAGAAAACTTAAAAAGAAAAAAAAAAGAAAAAAAAAAGAGTAGAGGAAAAGGAAGAAAAAGGAGCCTGGGAGGTTTTATGTTTTCTCTTCAAATCACATCACAAAGTCACTCATTGCATCTAGGGAATTCACCTGCTTGTTTGGGAGCAGTGGGACAGGAGGAGGGGAGAGAAAGAAAGAGGGAAGGAGAGGGGCATGGGAGCTGCTTCCTGAAGCAGTGTTACAAAAAGCGGTTAAAAAACCCCTACTATTCACAAGTGGTTAAAATCTTCAGCTAGTTCAGCTCCGTGTTTTTATAGAGTTGATTGTCTTCAGAAAGGAAAAAAAAAAAAACCAAAAAAAACCCCAAACCAAAACACCAACCCAGCCTCAGGTGTGTTCCCATCCGTTTCTACCCTGATCGAGAGGTCCCCCACAGTTCAGCGCCCCGGCCACGCGCGCGCGGTCACTGCGACTGTCCCGCCGTGTCCCCAGCCCCGCCTCAGACAAAGGAGGAGAATCCTGTCACTGGAGTCCGGGAGCCGGGCGCGGGCTGTCCCGTTGGGGTGTACACCCCTCCTGAGCTCTGTGTCGTGATGACAGTCTGGAAATAGGGTTCTGTCTCGCTGGCCGTGCACTCCTCGTATCTGTAGGACGCCGGGTGCTGCTTCACCCCTTTCTGCTGCCGCTTCCACGAGTTGTAGTAGGTGGGGTCGCTCATGTAGTGGTTCACAAAGGAGTGCTTGGGCAACTCGTCCTCGTAATCTGAGTCAGTGACCTGGGGCAGCAGGAAAAATATAATTAAATAATTGGTCATTAGCGTTGATGGTTTTTTTAGCCTGTTCCGCTCGCAAAGAAACGAGAGGTGAGTTTAGCATCACCAGCTGACTAAAGCTGTAATGTTGAGGTGAGAGGGATGGCAGTCCAAGTGTGGTACAGGCTGGACTGTGGAAAAGAACAGCGCTCTGCTTTAGCCAGATTTTGCTGCTAGAGAGTCCCCTGATGATAAGTGACAGAGAAATCCCTTCTAATTCTTTGCAGAATGGTGCAGGGGCAGCCAGGAGCTCCTGCTTGGGCACAAGATGCAGGGAAGTGTAGAGAGGTCACAGCAAAACCAACAGCTTTCAATCACAATCAGAAATATTGCAATCACAACTAAGCATCTCTCTTCTGATGCAGGGACAGCAGGAATGTCTTCCACACAAACACTCTGGT
This sequence comes from Gymnorhina tibicen, assembly GCA_013399875.1. Classification (NCBI taxonomy): domain Eukaryota; kingdom Metazoa; phylum Chordata; class Aves; order Passeriformes; family Artamidae; genus Gymnorhina; species Gymnorhina tibicen. Next base: position 305,588 of record VXAZ01009653.1, read on the forward strand.
TAGCCAGGCTGATGTTTGGGGTGGCCAGCCCAGGCCACCTGCACGGGACTCTGGGTGTGGCTTGCAAGCCCTGTTAAGTATTGAAAAATTAGTTATGTAACTGGAAGGGAGTTTAGTAAAATCAGACTTTTTTACAGGCAAATAAATCCATCTGCATGTTCCAGCTGATTATTGGTGGTACAAGGTACAAAACCAGCAGCGACAGAAGAAAGAGAATGCAAAATCTGGGAAAGAAGAGCTGCCAGGCAGGAGGGGCTGCTTTCTTGGGATGAGTCAGACTCAGCTCTGCGCTCAGAGCGGATCCTACCCCTGAAACATTTATGCACGGTGCCCGGATAGCTTCAAAGCTCCCATCAGTATCGAGTGGGAGCTCTATTGAGATGTAACCAGATAAGCTCCGTGCATCTGCCCCTCCTCTGAAGTGCTGCTGCTGGGATGCAGCTGGAGGACTCACAGAGGGCTTGTACATCTCTGCTGAGCGCAGAGACCACGGCAAAGCCTCGGCCGTGGAATCTCAGCGCGCGTTTTCCTTCTGTTCCCGCTAATGTTCCCACCAGTAACGGCCCTATCCCATCCAGCACGCAAACATTTACCCAGGCGTTTCCAGATCTCGCGCCTTCCCTCAAAATCTCCGGTTAGACCATGCAAAAGCTTTTATTCCTTTCCCTCCCCCCCACAACAATCTGCACGGCCAACTCTAAAGGCAATTAAATATCAAAGTAGGAGCTGCCTAAGACACACGAGAGAGACAGGGAAGTGCAGCTTGTCACTGTTGGTTGCTGCAATTAGTTTCAAAAGGTTGGTGTGGTTCTGATCTATGACACCACCCAGCAAACACACATCCTTCTTGATCCTGCCTGCCACAAAACTTGTCTCTCCTCCTCTAAAGCTCCTTTTTAATGGTCTCTGAAGAACAATCCTCAAATGCCTTGTGAACCATCGTTTGAAAAGGGCACAGCATCCATCATCCCACTTCTTTGCTTAGGTAGCTGCTTCAATACTATTCCGTGCCCATTTTCCAGCACAGAGGGTGATGGACGGAGCTGAGAAATTTTTCCCAGGGCTTTCCAAAAGTGAGCAAAGCAGCTCTTTACAGCTTTGCAAAACTTCCCTTCTGCTATTACCCAGGCTTCGGCTCTTTAGGAATTATGTACTGTTTGATTTTTAAGAATGAAAAGCTTCAGGTGCCTTGACAAGTAATTACTGATACAACAAAGCCCTTCCAGTGTTTAATAATTATTCCAGAAGGAACACAGCAAGCCTATCTCCTAGAAAAACATTCCTTTGCACCAGCTGCCAGGCTGGGGAAGGCAGCACTCAGCTCCCTCCAAAGACCTTCCTGAACAGGTGGTTTTTGCAGCTTTCCTGGAATATCCCCAGATTTGGACCACTCCACAGCCAGTGGGTGCAGAGAGCAGCTCCAGAGTCTTGGCACTGGTGCCACGAACATCCTGCCAGCACTGCCCTGTCTGTTTTTGCACAGGGCTCCAGCAGAACTGCCATGGATGGCTGCAGATGTGGCAGCGTGGCAGGGCCTGGCAGCAGGAGCTCAGCAAGGCTGGTCCTCAGCTGCAGGCACAGCCAACTTCACCAAAAGATCCTCAGACTCTGGTTCCCTCTGTACTCAGCAGGAAACAAGTTATTGCACTCTGTATCAGTCTCCAAACATTATGCTGCATGTCCATGCTGTAATTTTAAGGTAAATGCCTGGGAAGGTGAGGGATGATGTAGAAGAAAAGTCTCCGCATCCTGAGCGTACAGGCTATGGATCACTCACCAGAAGCAGCACCTAGAGGTGTGAACTCCTCCAGCTCCCACGGATGTGCTCTCTTCACCAAAGGCACGAGGCACTGCCCTCCCCAATCCACCATCACTTTTACTGACTCAGACACACTCGGCCACCTCCCAAGGAAACAAAGCCCTGCTGAAGAAGGATCACAGCAGAGCTGAGGTGGCATAAGCATGAGCAGCAAAAAACCCCCCGCAAACTTCTAGTGGCTTTTTACGAGTCTTCCTGATGTCCCCACAGACACAGAGGATCATAAAGCCAACTAAAAGGCTGGAAGCCCTAAGGAGAAATGCAAAGAACCTGTATCCAGAAGAATGTGACATGACTTTAGAGGTGTAATAGTACTGATGCAGCCACTTAAGCTCTGTCCCTCACCAGCAAAAAACCACTCAATCACAAACTAAACATGACATAAAACTAACATAATTTCTGTTTCTAAGTCACGTTCTTTCAAGACTGCCAGAAGTTAACATAATTAAGAGGAGAAACCCCGGGAACACTTTAAGATGAGCTGCTGCCGTTTGAAATACGGTGACACTCAGACTTGCCATGAGCTGGAAGAGGGAATTTAAAACAATACTACTTGCTGATAATTTGTCCACTAATTAGTCCATTATACCAACTGAAAGGGAACACTAATTTGGTGTAAATAAGGCCAGTGCCTTTCAGAAGGAACTGTCATGAAACATACATAGCTGAGGTAACTTCAGCCTCCCACCATCACGAGGACTGGTGCTGGAAAGGATAACCTGCTTGTTAGCGTTGATACAACTTGTTTTTTCTGTGTTTCTTTCCAAACAAGCAGGAACTGACTGTTCTGTCCATGCTTCTGAAGTATCTCCTGAGGTCTGCTCCCAGCAGGACTCCAATAACCACGCTTATCAGCAAGGAATTCTCTAAACTGGCATTCCACAGCCCGATGAAAATCAAGGAGAAGTAAGATAAACCTGTTTAGCATGACAATACAGACAGCTTATACTAGAGGATTACTCTTTAGTGGTTTTTAAACTACTGAGTAAATAGAAATGCTGCAGGGCTTTTTGCTTTGTTTTCAGTTTTCTCCTTTCCCTGAGACTGTGGCTGTGTTACCTTGGAAACCTCCATAGGCTGGAGCGTGATTGGGTGTGTGGTGACATTACAGACTGTCAACCAAAGGTGCATGGATGCCTATGAAACAACAAATACAGAAAATGAGAGGCTATTTAGGTATATTTTTGATAGCACAAAATGCACTATGGCTGCTCAGAGGTAAGTCAGCCACCAGAGTTGGCTGGCTTAGTCAGTGGGAAATTTGATAATAAATTTGATAATAGTTGCAGTTATCTTTTCTTTAAGTGACTACAAAAGAAACAGCCTTATCAGATTACTTCTAAAAATGTAGATGGCAGCAGGATGTTTTTGGTTGACCCGAAATGAATATGCTGCAAAAGAGACAAGGAAACCCAGTATGCAAAATATTTCTCTGGACATGGGAACCCACTCTTATTTTATGTGTCACCTGCAGCTGATTTCCACATGGTGCCCAACTTGTCAAAATCACTGGAGAGCTTTACCAGAAACAAGTTAAACCCTATTCCCTGTGAAGTGTTAAGTGGAAATTAATATCTTCCCACAGAGCTGAGAAAGCCAAAGCCAGTCAGACTGCAGAGAGCAGTGGGAAGACGGAGCATCCAGCACTGACTGATAATGTGTACAACCTGTGAGAGTATTTTCTCTTGGAAACAGTTTTTGGGAGACCATAAGGACACGTGAGAACTCACAAACATGCACCAGCCTCCCCTCTCCTCCTGCTCTTCCTTGGCTGGATGACATTGCAGATACATCATCAAATTTCTCTACATGGTGAACACCAAATTTCTTCAGATTATCTGTCCAGAGCCTTGTCCACTTGACTCATTAACTAAAAGCCTATTCTTATTAATCATTTAGAATTTACACTCATAGCAGTCTCCTGCTCCATACGTGCCAATTAAACTTCTTTAACCTCATTAACAGTACTGGTGCTTGGCTTTCGTGATGTGGAGTAAGTTCATCACTTGTTTTATGAATATTAAGAGTCCTACTTGATTTCCTCTTTGTTTCTCTGTGGCTCTCCTCTCCAGGAGGGAGCTCGGAGGAACGCTCCCAGGCAGCTGTGTTTTAAGTGCAGTCAGTCAGCCCAAGAGTTTTTCATGTTCAGTAAACCCCAGGAGACTTGAAGCCAGTGAGCTTCCTTCTTTTCCATATAAAATCTTGACACCTCAGGCAACAGGCGTAAGACTAAGCATTAACACGGTGACAAGTGGATTGAAGGCAAAGGCGCAGCTTTTGGCCCTGCCTGCCCTGATGTGCATCACATTAAGTAGAATTTGAGATCCACACACAGATGTATTAGAGGAAAACAGCATCAGGACCCTCTGCTGCAGAAGACCAAACCTGGGTAGAACTCCTCCATGAAAAGATATCTTTAACTCTTCAAAGAATGGCAAACATTTCTGCCTGCTGAGACACATGGAAAATCTGAAACTCTCAGAAAACACAGCCTGTCTATTAAGAGCTCCTCTGAGAACAGAAACAAAAAGAAAATAAAAGACAAACAGGAAGAGCTAATAGGTACAGGAACACTTGAAAAGAGAGTGGTCAATCATCTATACCCACCTCTGCCCCAACCCACCCTCACCTCCTGTCTGCACCTGCCAACATAAACAGCATTTTCAGGCTGATCAAAAGCAGCATCTCCTACTGCTACCTCTACTGGGAGCATATTAACATTTCATGACTAAAAACACTCCCCACCACAAAAAAGCCCAAACAAGCATCAAAGACGTTATACAGACGGGCTGCACATCCAAGCCCCAAGGAAAAGTGAGGCATATTTTGTGCACATATTCACGTGCACACCCACATTCACAAAAACACCAGAATCTCAGCTGAGACCTCCAGGCTTGACAGCAATACGCAGTAAATAAACAATATCAATAGCCTGAGAAAAAACCCACCGAAATCACTTCCTTCTCTGCTGTACAAACAGTGCATAGAGGAGGCAGTAATGACACCCTGCAAGGAGACTTTTGCACATTACCAGGAAATACCACACGGGACATTGAAATTAATGTCAAAAGGTGCCAGTGCTAAATTCACGATCATGCTCAGCAAACTCTTTTAATGACAGGTTTAATGCTGGGTTGTTACAGTGACATGACCAAAGCACTGTGGGTTTAATCTGGAGGGTAATGCTGGAGCATTGCAGAGACAGCAGCTTGAGCTGCACCAAGGAAAGCTGCCTGCACGACGGGTCGGCCACAGGGCAGCACAAAGCAGCAGGCTGTCGGTGGTAATTAGCAGGAGGTGAGAGCTAGGTAGCCAGGAAAAGCAGCTGTAGCTGCAGGTGCAGAAAAGCTACAGATGAAAACTGTCATCTTCTTTCACTACTTGCTGCTCGTGATTTATTCTTGCTGGAAGGGTCAGGTTTGGCGTGGTTTGGCCCACTGCTCGCTTCTTGCGCTGTCAGTTTGGGTTTGTCAGGATCTCAGCTGACAGCATCTGATTTTAGAGACAGATTTACCTTTCTGGATCTCCTTTGAAGTCTGTCTATTCACCCCTGGCCACTGCTGGACTTTCACAGACAACAAGCGCTTTCTTCCTTCTTACAGGGAATGTGAGACACAAGATGGAGCCCCGCCAGATGGATCAGGCTGGCATACACCCACCTTCCGTGGGGAGCAGCCTAAAGGCAAGGCTGGGGTGTTCAGAGAGCTGAATGCTGGGCCCTCACAGCCATGGCCATGTGCCCCCTGGCAGGTTACTCACTCCCCACCCACTCCCTCTGTAACCCAGGCAGTGGCTGTCACCGCTCAGACCACTCTTCTGAATCGTGGGGTTTGCTGTAGCTCTGAAACTGCAAACCCCATCCCACACTCCAGTCAGTGCAACAATCCAAAGCACATCTCACCTTTAACCTCACCCAGACGGTAGCTGGTTGTTTCGCAGCACATGTGTGTTTTCCCAAAAGTGCTCCAAGTTTGCAGCCCCTTCCAGAGAGGTCAAACTGACTGACTGACTGTACTTATCTTTCTACTGACCCTGGAAAACTGAATATCTGCCAAGGCCAGGTCTGGAATCTGCCCTGGCTGGGTCCTGCTTGTCATTCTTTCCTTTGATATTTTAATTTTAAGATGTGATGCAAACAGCCTGGTGAATTGAACCTTTTAAAATCCTCGAGACAGACAAACAGTGACCACACAGCATGGTGCGGGTACGGGACTGGGACTTCAAAGACTTGCCAGGATTCAGCATGGAAATGAAAATCTGCAGTGTCTGTGCAATGTGAGGCAGAGGGAAATCCTTACCTCTGACTCTGACACTTCCAGGGGCTTCTCGTTGAGGCCCAAGCCCTCGGTCAGCACAGCCCCGTTGTACTTGTTGCAGATATCCTCATCAGAATAGTGCAGCCCCCCTGGGCTTGGGCGAGGAGGAGACCTAGGAAACGCAAAGGGTGCATGTTTGGGATGTTGTAATTTCCCTGGAATTAATGAAATCATGCTTAGAAGCCAGAATCGCAGCTTGAGGCAGAGACTTGAGCCTTAAAGTCCTCCCTAGATTCTTCAGTGTCTCCCTTTTGCCTATTTAACAGTGCTTGAAGCTAGAAAAAAGCCATTCCAAAAGCACAGCATCCCCAGCTTTTTACCTGGTTCCATTTTTCTTTGAGAAGGTGCTCTTGATGTTCAGGTGTCTGCTGTTGAGCTCCAGAGCAGTGAAGCCTCCGTTATCCAGGGTGACTGACTCTTCCACGTTGGAGATGGTTTTACCTGGAGCCAGGAAACGAAAGGTTCACCTGAAACAGAAGCACTTTGCCCCCAAATAGAACTGCAGGAGCTGACTTGTCCTTCTTTCTGCTTTATGACATCATTAATTATTTGAAATTCTCTTTACCGTTCTTACTGGCAAGTGAGAACAAAGTGAAAGCAAGGAGTGCATCAGGAGTGTGAAGGGGCAAAGGAAGCCAAAAGGGTCATGGATGGATGCATGGATTTCATTCAGAGGCAAGTATCTAAAATAGCACAGATAAACTGTGCTCCAAAAGTGCTTATTCTTGGGTTTTGACTATAAATAGAAACCAGATAACTAATTTAGGTGGCCACTGAAGATGTCCTAAATCAGGTTCTGTGAATCCCATTCCATGCTGACTGGAGCAAAGCAAGAGAAAGTAAAAACCTGAAAAGGTAGAAAAAGAGGAAAAGGAGAGAGAAAAAAAAAACCAGAAAAAAAAGCAAGAGGAAGGGCAAGGGATAGCAAACAGGAAAAAGATGCCATGGTTGAAATGAGGATCAGGTATGGAGAAATGACTGGACAAGGTAAGGGAGGGACAAGGACAGGATGGGAAGAAGAAGAAAAATACAGCCCAGTATATAATTTCTTGTGATCAAATCTAGCAGGAGCTTGTTCTCCCCCGTGCTCATCCTTTGTCATGCCGAAGGTGTGAGCTGAGCCCGTGTCCCAGGGAGAAGGGCTGGCTGCCACCTCGCAGCAGACAGGTGCTTTATCCTCAGCTTCAATTTCAGTGCTGCATTAAGGCTCTGTGAACACGGGTATCTGACAGCACAGGTCAGACCTGCCTTTTCATGTCTGTCCCCCAAACACACGGTAAAACTAAGAAGATGAGAGATTTCCTATGAGCTGTGCATACCAATATGTAATAGTATTAACTTGGTAAAATGCCACGGTATTCATACATCTTATATCTCGTGGGACTCAAATCTGATTTTCTAACACTTGTTAGAACTGAATTACAAAGAAAGAGAAGATCTTCACTTTGGGACTGAATTACTAAATACTGCCTGGAAGACTTCATTACTTTAATCCCTAAGAACCGGTAGTGCAAAGACCCATCCACCTGATCCTGCTCATTAATGTGCCTTTTCTGGCACCTCCTGGCATCAGAGCAGCTTCTTGCTGCAGGTGGAGGAGGCTATCAGAGAAATACACATGTGAACAACCCTCCGAGGACTTTATCATATAGGGAGAAGAAAAGGTAAAACAATATTCAGAGCTCAAGAAAGAGGTTTTTTTGAAAGCGGACTATTTAACATTCCTAGTTGCAGAGCAGGTAGCTCCTGTTTCCTTTCAAGAAAGGAGACTGGTAAAAATCATAACTAAAGGAGAATTCAAAGCTTGATGCTCATTATGTGTTGAAGTCTAACAGGTCCAGATAACCAAGACACCTCCTGGCTGCTTGGCCCTCAGCCCAGCAACTGCAGTTTGGCTTAGGGGAGGAAAGTGAGATGCAGGGCACTCAATATAAAGGAATTGTGATATAGTCCTCACACACAGAGGTTTAGAATATCCACATTGGTACAGCCATGGAAAAGCAGAATCTTTCTCCTTCTCCCCATCTATCAGGGAATTATGAGAAAGTTAAACGAAGTCTCAGCTAATTCCTTATTTATTCCTTATCTGCCAAGCGCCTGACCCAGACTCCTTGGCTTGTACTTCAGTCTCTGGGACTTCCAGATGCTGTCTGTCCGAGCCCATGGCTGGTCCAAACCCTGACCCAGTGTGGCTACGGGCAAAAGCCATTTCTACCAAACCAGACAGAAAAAAGTTCCAAGTCTTCTGCCAAACAAAATAGCTCTAAAGACAGTCCCTGCTGAGGAAATCAGGGGTTTCTGATTCCTACAGCTCTTGAGAGTTTTGCACAGCACAGAGATGACGCCTTACCTCCACTGCAGTTCTTGTACTTCTTGCTCTGGCCATGCAGGACCAACGCGAACACCACCAGCAGGATGAGGATGAGGCTCGAGAGAGCCATCACCAGCAGAAACCACCACTCCTCATAGAAAGGGGCTTCTCTTTGTGCTGAAAGAGCAGAAAACAAATAACAGTTCCTCTTTATGCCCCTTTAAAATTTTCTCTTGTTCCCCGCAGTGAATGATGACTCAGCAATGGTGCTCAGGAGAGAGGGGGGTTCAGACTCTTGAGGGGCTTGCTGACCTTTCTAAGATGGCAGAGAACAGGAGCATATCACAGCTCCAACCCAAAATCCCAGGATGGTTTGGGTTGGAAGGGACCTTAAAGCCCATCCAGTCCCACCTCCTGCCATGGGCAGGGACACCTTCCACTATCCCAGGTTGCTCCAAGCCCCGTCCAACCTGGCCTTGGACACTTCCAGGGATCCAGGGGCAGCCACAGCTTCTCTGGGCAACCATCTCTACAAGCACCTTTCACACCCCTGGAGCAGCTCCAGAGGCCCTTAGCTAAGAAGTTATCACCAAGAGAAGAGAGGCAGGTTTCTTCCCACAGCTCTGCACACTTACATTTCTTGAGCATGGCAGGCTTAGCACTCCCTGGGTCAAGGGAACCACTAATACACGTGCCACGACCCATGATTATTCCGCTTTTTGGGGGGCTTGCCTTGCCAAAATGCTGTTCAGTGGCTCTTTGAAAAATACAGCTAGTGCCAGGGAACAAAGTACACTTGCTTCAGTGTCTTTCAGTACCTCCATTAACTCCAACTTCCAACATTCACTGCTACTCTATATCACTTCTCCATCCGCTGAGCCAAGCCTGATGTGCAGCACAGGGGTATCAATTCAATTGCCTGGATTTTGTGCAGTCTCAGGTCATTTCACCCCATTTGACCTCAAGTGGAAACACAAAATGACACTAACTTCCCCTTTCTGGAGTTACCTTGCCAGTCTTGGTTTAAAGTAATTGGTATTGTTGTTTTCTTGCAGTGATATTCTCTTTGTCCTCCCTTGAGCTCTCTCAGCTTTGGGAAAAAGTGCAGCTGCCGAGCACAAGCAGTTGATATAATTTCCCTGTAGTCCATAAGGTGGAACACCACCTGGCAGGAATGGGTGATGCCAGGAGACCAACTCAACCCCTCACTATCACCAAACCCTCTTTCCCTACTTCTCTGACTGTCCTGAGCCTGGATCTGAATAAAATTCTCTTGTAAGCCTGACGATACGAGCTCAAATTTGTTCCAGATCACTGGATATTCTGCAGCAGGGAAAAGCAACCACGCTCTTTCTTTGCTAGGAGGCCAGTCCAGGCCAATAAAATCCTAAAGGCAAACTGCACAAGCCATGCTGGGCTGAGCAGATTCAGGGCAATTTATACCTCCCTGTGCCAGCTGAAGTAGCCAGCCTAAAATGCTTTATACTTTTATGACTGTGAATCTCGATGGAAGCCTCTTACTTTCATGCAGCAATTTGAGAGGAACACTGAAGCATCAAAAGGAGGTGAATTAAATAGTCCTGTTCAAGTGGAGAACTTACAAACAAGCAGTTTATTTATAGAAAGCATCACAAGGAGATGCATGCCCTGCTTCAGAGGAATAATGTCTTCCAGCAGAGGAAAGACTGACATGATTGCTGGTCCTTTACTCTGTGTTACAGCCTCTGTGAAACCACAGATAGGAAAAACACTGACTCTTGGCGTTTGAAGTGGGTTGTCCATGCCCTTGCCCTGAAGAAGAAAAGCAAGGGTAGCACTCACAGTGAAATCCGTGCAAGCTCTCACGGGGTAAGTGGTTAATTGTGTCAGGACGAGCGCAGCAGCCGCGATGGCGAGAGCAGCACTCGCTACTCCTGCCTGCTGGGGAGTTGTTGAATGGTGTTCTTGCCTTTCACTGGAGCAGCAAAGAGATAAAAGCCACTCCAGATACTGGAGCACTGCCAGGTTCTCAGGACTCTCCAGAATTTTGAATCACAAAGCCGCTTTATCAGGTTCTTTTATTCCCCTTGTCTTTGCTGACGCAGCAAGGGTGAAACCTATGGTTCAAAAGCAACCTGGAGTAGAGCGGTGGGAAGAGGAGACCCAGCAAAGCCTTCCCAAGGGCAAGGTCTCTCACCTCACCACAGGCCAAGGGACTCCAGCTGCCCAGCCTGGGCAAGCTGAGGGAATTTGCTTTTCAAGGTGTTCGAGTCCCTTCAGAAAACCAGAGGGCTGGGCTGCTCACAGGGATTTGGGAAGCATGATTAGGTCACAGCCCTGTTTACTGGGAATAAGCAGAAGAGAGCAGGGAGAGTGGGAAGAGCCCCAGAGCATCACCAATGAGCTGTTCTGGTGGAGGGGGACTGGAGGCACCACACTGGACTGGGACTGCCAGCGCAGAGGATTATCAGGAATAATGTTGTGAAACTACACTTCTGTATTTGTGAGAGCTAAATACAAAATAACAGAGAAAATGTTTATCAGAGAGTCCAGAGTTAAAAGAAAAAAAGAAAGCAGAGCAAACAAAACAACAGATTAGGAATTGAGAAAAAGCAAATTGTAGACTGTAAATTAGTCTTAGGACAAGAGATCTGACACATAAACACTCTGAGTAGGTTCTTTGTCAAGCTTAAAAATGGCACATGCACATTTTCCCTCTTGAGAATCAAACATACTGTAATTACAAACCTTTATTCACCACTGTACTACTCCAGTTTTACCCTAAAGCAAGTGAAAACAAGCTGCCCTTGATTATTTGTTGCAACTAGAGACTGTGGTTTGTTTCTTTTTGTCCTCTTCTCCCTCAGCCTTGGGAAATTCCATTGAAAAAGACATTTAAAAAAACTCCATGATTACCTGACACTGCCACAGAAGGAACACTTGGTTCTCCATAGCCAAATTCATTGACAGCCACCACCCGAAATTCGTAGGTGACGCCTTGTCTGAGTTTGTCCAGGCCCACTGTGTAGGAGGTGGCGCTGCGAGGGATGTCCTTCACGAACATATCCCAGAGTCCTTCATCTAGGAAAGCAGCAAGGAGAGAAATGGCATCAACTGTGTGGCCTGGCACTTCCACCTGCTCAGGGAGAGAGGTTGTCATTAATTGTGTGCTGGAGCCCCAGGCAGGGACACACTCACCTCAAGGCTGCCCCGTGATACACACAAATGTCAGAATGCCCTGCAGGCCCCATCTGTGAACGCTTTTATGGATGGGCTCTTATCACAGCCCAGATGGAAGAGGTGTCTAAAATCAGCAGCAGCACCCACAGTGACCTGAGCTGGCTGGAGCAGCTGCCCCTCCCTCCTGGCTGGGTAAGGTCACCCATCGGCACATCTGTCATTTGACAGATCAGGCAAACCCAAAGCAACATTAACAGGTCCTAATCACAAAGGTTTTGCCTGCCTTTCACATTGCAAAATTTGCTTTGCTGTTGAAGCACTCAGGTGAGGCTTGGACTAATATAAATTTTGGGAAGCACTGTGTGGTCTTTTGTGAACTGGTGCCAGGGGACTGGTGTCACAGGAGTGCTGTTTGCTCCATGATAGCCATAGTGTTGTGTCCTTTGCATGGCACAGAGCTGGTGCTGCACTCTGTGCTCTGCAGTTTCACGCAGAAAGGAGTTTTGTTTATTTTTATAAAGCTGTTGAAGCTAGAAGCACAATGCCATTCTGATGGGAGCGTTTCAGTAGGGTAATCTTGGCTCTCAACAGCCATAATGACATTAATCCTGATGGACATCCTGACCAGGCGCCATTCCCATCCCTGATCCACACCCATAACCTCACATTCCATTGACTGCAGCGGAATGAACTTTCGACGAGATGGATGTTGGTACCAGGAGGAACAAAACCAACTATAATTAAAAATACCACTCAAAAATTTTGAGGGCAGGAATCAAACATTAACCTGACTGGTTTGCTTCCCAGTAACAACTGGTGCCCAGCACTTTCACTGAGAAAACGGAGTCTCTGTCTACACGTGGGGCCAAACCCTCAGCTCGCCTACCCAGCGCAGCTCTCACAGACCTGACCTCACAAGCATCCCGTTGGGCTTTTACTTTTAGCTTTCAAAGCTGTTCCAGCAATATCTGTTTTTCCCTGCATGTCCCACAGCAATGGGAAGAGGATGATAACCTCTCCACAGACGTGACTTCAGCGTGGGAGCTGCCTGCTTTGAAAGACAGTCCTGTGCGCTGCGAGGCTCGAGCAGCAGCAGGACTTCTGTAGCTCGGGGTGTTATCAAGGTAGCAATAAAGCAGGAGCCAGCAGTGTTACCCTCAGTGACTTGTTCTGCTGCTGCAGTGTGAGGCAGGAATCTGTTCTCATTTGCTTTGCCTTTACCTGAGTGTAACCTAATTGGAGTCACCGCGGCGATTCCAGAACTGTGCTGGTGTAACAGAGCAAGATCTGGCCCTCGGCCCACTCCTGTGCCAAGGGGAATAGCAGCAAAGATGGATTGATTAACGCTGCAGGTGCATTTCCACGCGAATGTTTTAGCTTTGGCACCAGTAAATATCGGCTCAGTGATTTGCACCGTGCTGCACGTCTGGTGACACACACAATGAGCAACAGCCCCCAAACTACAGCTTTTCTGGTCAGGAGGACTGGCAGTCTCAGCGGATGCAAAAAGCAGGCTGGAATGTTATTGTTCCAGCTGCATTCGAGAAACACCAAAGAACAATAAAAATAGGTAATTTTCCTGCCATGCTTAAAATTCTGACCAATGCATTATTCACCAGCATGATCAGACTATAATGAAGTTATCATAATGTACCATTGTTATGTATTAGCTGGGTATTACAATGGCTATAAAACAAGAGATAAAATATTGACTTCCCTTTTACAGGGCAATAGAAGCCGAGATTATTTCTACCACATAAAGTTACAATGTAATAAAAAGGGAGTTTGGGATTTAGTTTCTCTGAAGAGGGTAGAGTGAGGGATGCATTTTCAAAGTTGGATTGTTGCAGCCACCGATACTCAGAAGATGCATCTCACGACTATAAAATATTCCCATATTTGCTAGAATTGCCTAAGCTTTCATAAACACATTTGTAAACAGCAATAAGAGAATTTGAGCCCATTGTGAATTGTCTGAAAAGCAATTTGTTTGCGTTGAAAGCCACTTAAATAGGGGAAGAAAAAGCAACAATAAAAGTGAATGTTCAGCACTCATTACAACAAACACAACTGTTCAGACACACTTTCTCACTCATTTTCTCTAACCTATCAGGGTGCACGGTGCAGAAAACCCAACAGAGCAAGAAGTCTAAATTTAACTGCTCTGTGAAGCTTGCAGTAAGTTGGGAAAACCACCCCTGAGAGGTCAACATTGCACTTCCTCCTCTCTGTTCCCTTTGCTGGGGTGGTGATGGTGTGGGGCAGACAGATGCTCCATCTGGGCCAGAGCCAGATGCTCTGGTTGGTGGCCACGTAGTCACTGGCCCATCTCTCTTTCATTCTCTGAAAGAGTCTTTGTCTAAACTTTTTTCCCTGGGGCAGGACCGTCAGTGCTGAGTTAATAGTTGGACTCGATGACCTTGGACGTCTTTTCCAACCTCAATGATTCTAAAATGGGACCCAGCTTGTTATCCTCAGGGTCCCAGAGAGGTGCTGATGCAGCTACAGTGGTCAGAAGAAGACAACCTGGGAAGAGGGATGTCCTACGTCTTCCCCACTGCCAGCCCCTATGCACAGGATAGCCTGTGGCTTCCCAAGCCCTGGCCAACACGATTTTTAATTACAGAGCCTCAACTAATTTAACTTCTATCCATCTGGAACATCCAGACCCCTCTTTGTAGACAACGATCACAATCAGATATATCCAAACTAAAAAATCGCTTTATTCCAGTGGTGAACTTTGAGATTAAATATTGAACACACACTTGTGAATTCCTTCACTGCACCTCTCCCCCCATCCTCAAAACCAGGTGTGCTCTAAATGTTAGAGTTCAGCTGAAAGAGAATTCATTAGAAGGTCACCTGTGATAGCAAAGACTGGCCTTTAAGTTCAGTGGAAAATCGTTAGTGTACCATACACAGCATTTTCCACTCAGTTTAGGGAGGAAAGATGCACATGGTGTGGCTGGGACATTGGCTGGGTATTAACTCTCAGAAACCACTGGGAAGAGCAAAGTTTGCAACACCCAGCAGGTGCAGGGCTCAGAAGGACAGCCTGAGGGAGGCTGCCTTTGCTTTTTCTTCAGTAACATCCATCCCGGTTTTCATTCCCCACTGCCTTTCACTGGGCACTCAGCCTCTTAAACATGTGATGGAAAAGCGAGCACTCCTCAAAAAAGAGAAATTTTTGTTTGGTCCTTGTTTCTGTCCAGGTTTCCCCAGCCCTGCCCCATCTTTACTCCTGCTGATGGGAGATTTGCTCTTCACCTCCCAGCCTCGAGGCCTCTGTCCCATCTGAGCTTGGGGTTCAGGCACGGAGAGAGGATCTCAGTGACAGGGGAAGGTGAAGCCACCTCTGCCCTAACACCGTGTCCAGCCCGTGTTGGAGAGGAGCTGCTCTGCCGACCGCGGCCCCGTGGGCCAGCCTGGCGTCACAGGCCATCAATCAGGGTCTCCACGCCAAGTAAAGCTGTCACTCAGCGAGGGAGGCTCCCAGCTCTGCTGAATCCAGCCACTGACAACCCAGGACATGGAGAGCTGTCAGTTATTTGGGTTTTAAACACCAGCCGTCCCCTCTCGGAGCAGGAGAGCCGGGCCATAAAGCTCCCTCCTAATTACATATTAGAAGGTTTATGAGGGGAGAAGCTGCTGAGAGTTAAGGCCCGGCTGAAGGCCACTGGTGTTCCTCCTACAGAGGACACAATTAAAACGTGGCTGCGTTTGTCAGAGGCAAAGGGCTGGATTATCATGCAAAGCAGTGGAAGGACAAGAATGGGAAGTGAAGGCTGACAAACTGTCAGCCCCGGTGTGTCGCTCGCCAGCAGAAGCGAAAAAGGCCCCATGGCAGATGCTGGGGAT
The DNA here is from genome assembly GCA_013399875.1 of Gymnorhina tibicen. Taxonomy (NCBI): domain Eukaryota; kingdom Metazoa; phylum Chordata; class Aves; order Passeriformes; family Artamidae; genus Gymnorhina; species Gymnorhina tibicen. The sequence goes on from VXAZ01009653.1 coordinate 321,051, forward strand.
GCAGCTGCACCCTTCACTTTGAATTTACTGACTTCTGGTGGTTTGTGTCCATGTTTGACACTGCGCTCCCTCCTTTGGTTAAAAATAAATAGAAAAAGAAGAAAACAGAAAAATACTACTCAAGACACCAGAAAGGAAACTGAAGTGAGAGCTGCCCTCAGGGCGTGGGAAGCAAAACCAGCATTTATGAGGTAGACAATTCCCACTCCAAGCAGACGGGTTCTTTCCCAAAGTGTCTGTTGCCTTCATGGAACTCATCATCTTGAAAGCTGGAGAGGTACTTTTTACAAGATCAGGGAGTGACAGGACAAAGGGGAATGGCTCCAAACTGCCAGAGGGCAGGATTAGATGGGATATCAGGGAGAAATTCCTCCCTGTGAAGGTGGTGAGGTCCTGGCACAGGTTGCCCAGAAAAGCTGTGGCTGCCCCATCCCTGGAAGTGTCCAAGGCCAGGCTGGACGGGGCTTGGAGCAACGTGGGATGGTGGAAGGTGCCCCTGCCCATGGCAGGGGGTTGGAACTGGCTGATCTTTAGGGTCCCTTCCAATCCAGACCATTCTCAGGTGCAATTCTCTTCCAGTTGCCCAACATCATCCCCTGCTTGGGAAAAGCACAGAAAGTCCAAAGTCGTGGTGGGGAGAGGAAGCAGAAAAGGAAATCTCCCTCGACTTGTCCTGGGTCAGGGAGGCTCTTTCTGAGGTGACAGAAGCCAGGAAGATGTGGTGCTTATGGATGTGGTTTAGTGGTGGATGTGGCAGTGTCAGGTTTATGGTTGGACCTTAAGGGTCTTTTCCAATCGAAATGATTCTGGGAGGCAGACTGACCCGACACCCACAGGGCCGCTCTGCACAGGCCGATCCATGGGTGGAGGTCTCATGGGGCAGCTCCATATCCAGGTCCACTCCGGGCATGTGGATCCCCAGGGTGTTACACAAACACCTCCCTTGCTGACAGGGGTCACTGGGAAGACAGCTCTGTGTGAGCTGCTGGGAATGTACAGGCCATGTGCCCGCCACGAGAGGAACCTTTGGATGTGAACTGGAGCTGGGAAAAGAGGGGTGAAGCCAGCTTCTCCATTCCTCCCAGCAGCACTGGAACCTTAACATCGCTGTGCCATTTGTCTTTTGCTCTGTATGTAAAAGCTGAGGGCACAATCTATTCCCCATTCCTCAGCCAGCCCAGCTGATGTCTGGGGAGCACTTACAGTGGCACAGACAGAGCCTGCTTAATTGCATTTCTTGTAATGCACAAGGAGCTAAACTGGAATCCATTTCTCCAAGGACAGAGAAGCTGAAGGAAAAGAAAAACTCTTCTGTTTCTGTAATGTCTTCCCCTAGCACAGATCACTCTGGAAAAAGTATTGGTTTGCCTGCTTCATCCCTGTGTGCGAGTGTACTCAAAATGCAGAGGAGGTAGTGAGCCTGGTCACCTTCCATAAACCCAGCAGAGAAACAGGGAAATCAAATGAGCAGTCTCAGCTGCCTGCTGCCACCATTGCTAAACCCAGCAGGGCACTGGAGCCCTGGGAGACACAGCAGGGCTCCAAAAAATTCGAAGGGAAGTGACAAAAGGGAGAAGGGTTTGCCATTTCTGACAGAAAGCCATCCTCCTACTCTGATGGAAGAGTCTTGGCAGGAAGCTACAGCAGGGAAAATGAGATGATACAGCATTTAACGTTTGGGGTAATGAGGCCTATAATAGATGACACTCGAGATGTGAAACACTAAGGTAGTGGTGTTGCATTTAAATATTGGCAACAAGCTAAAGCTTTTCATCTGTCTGCTCAACGCCCCTTTTTTGACCTCAGGGGGAGAAATATCTTTTCCTTTCTTGATTTTATGTGAAGAGCACAAGTCAACTGCTCTTCTCTTGGAACAACAGCTCCTTAAAAACAAAGGTTGCTCCAATCCACACTCTACAACCCGTATCAATACACATGCAAAAGCAAATTCTTAGAATGATATTAAAACAGGAGTTGGTCTGAATGACCAGCCCTGACAGGAGGAATTAGTTCCCTGCTTTTGTTAAGCTCGTAATTCAGACTTCAGACTCTTCCGTGCAGAGGAGGAAGAAAAGCAGCACAGAGAGGAAGCCGACACTTGGATGGAATAAGCAAATCTTCCAATTAGTCTGTCTCCCCTCCTGGATCACATTTCACGCTTCCTACAGCTGCAACCAGAATGAAGGATGACAATCCAGCATACAAATGCCCAGTTCATTTGCTACAGCAGCATGAATAGGATTAAAATAATCTGAAGAAGAATTAAATGCCTCGACAGTCAGGTTGCAAGAGTGGGAGAATAAGAGCTCTTGTGTGCGTTTCCAGGATCAGTGGAGTGGGGCCAGCAGAAGTGACCCAGGGTTAATGCAGCTCAGACCTGCCTTGGAGGGACTATTTTCTTCCTACTCAGAAAGAGTGGGCCCCAAATCCTACATCCTTAGCCATGAGCTGTGAAATGTTTGTTCACATCCAACGGGGAGTTGAGTGGATGAGTTTCCAATGTCACCACTCACACGAGCTGGATTTCCAAGCTTGCAGACAATCTGCACATGGGCTGCAGGTTTCCCCCTAAAATACTCTGACTCACAAAAAACCCGTCTGGGGAAAACGTACGCTGGTAAGTGATTTTAAACAAACAGGTTTGGTTTAACTTGCTGCCTAACAATGCTGTTCGAATAAGAAAGTATTTTCTACCTCTGAAGAAGTAAGGACAGAACTCAAAATGCTGATGTAGGTGCAATAGAAACACAGCAGTGTCATGCCTCTAATTAAAAGCAAACTTGATCACTCTGGGAAACCCCAGTGATTTGAGAAGGTGCATATTTCCCTTGCTTTATTTTGAAAACAGTTGTCAAGTTAAATGACAGAAATAAGAAAGAAATTTTAAGCTCAGAGCAGAGCCTCTCTACAGAGCAAATTCTATCAGATGCAGGTATGGAAATCTGCAGCTTCAGTGATGACCTCAATAATTTTGTTACTGATCTGGTTAAATGTAATTAAAATCATTGGTTTTAAATGCAACCTTACGTTCAAGACACAAACATGAAACAGGATCCTCTATATAATCAAACAGATAAGCTTTCATTTAATCAATATATAATCCAGCAGTGTGCAAGCACCTAGAAGTGAAAAAGAAAGAACCAGCAGCCAAGTTGTGTATGTCAGGTATAAATCATGTCCAATTTCCTTCTGTGACAGAGTAGCAGACCTTGTCAATAGAGGAGAAAGAGCAGACATCATCTATCCTGACTTCAGCAAAGCTTTTGACTTGGTGACATTCAAACACGGCCCACGTGAAACAAGGAGCGGGTGGATGTATCTCCAGCTGGAAAACTGTGCCCGGAGAATGGATCCCAACATTCCCTGTCAGAGTGGAGGGAAGTTATCAAGGGAGACTGCGCAGAGGCCTGGCAGCACTCACTGGCTCTCCTTAATGACTTAGTTCCCAGGAAATCTGTGCTTTTTGAATTTGCAAGGGGTACCAAGCTGCGATCAGGCTGGAGCACACACTGACTTTTAAAATTACCTTGTCCAAGTGGGAAATATTCTGGAAAAAGCAGAGAACAGCTTCACTAAGATGCAAATCCCAGAAGCAAAGGAGCTCTGGGAGAGCACCAAGAAAAACTGTGGTGATGGGGGATTCCTTCCCCCCGCCTCAACGCCCTCCCTGCAGAACAAATGGGGGAAGAAAGTGTATGTGCTGCTGAAGCCCTGGCCCTATTATTAACATTAAAACAGTAATTAGCTGCTGTGCTCTGCTGCAGAAGGAGACAGATTTCTATCTGTGGTCCTCAAAATACAGCTTGCAAATACTTATTAGTCCTTGCGCATGAAAGATGCTGTAAGCATTTAAATGAGTTTTAATTATTAACTATATTAGTTCATCTGTTGGATGATTTTCCAGTGATGTAGCACAGTGAAAGCCAGAATGGTCGGGGTAATTTTCTGTGACTACTCCTAAAGAGGAGAAAATATGCTCAACCACATAATAAACCAGTAACAGCTTAATACTGGCTAGAAACACGTTCTCTCACAAAATCCCATTACCTTACTGGGATGATAAACAACCTCTCCACTTCAGCACGGACTGAAGGAAGGGAACTGATGGCATCAAACTCCCTGTGTTTCCCAGGGCTTACCTGAGGGTCGTGCCTCTATAATGTAGCCAGTTGTGGGTTTTTCTCCTGCATCTCCCTCAGTCCATTGCAGCGTCAGCCCAGAAGCAGATTTTGTCACCAGGATTTCCTGAGGGGAGCCAGGAGACCCTGAGGGGTGAAAAGAAAGCAAATGAAGGTGGCATTAAACTGCAGCATGAATTGCTTCTGCTGAGAGAGGGGAAAAATTATCTATCAGTGTTGATCAACAAATATGCAGCATAAACCAGCTCTATGGGCTACTGACCTGATTTTTTCACTAGCTCTAGTACCAGCAGTTACATATCAATGGGGTTTATGGGTCATAGGATCATAGAATATCCTGAGTTGGAAGGGATAGAACATCCTGAGTTGGAAGGGACCCACTAGGATCATCAAAGTCAAACTCCTGGCCCTATACAGGATAGCCCCAAGAGTAAGGTACCTGTGTTAAGAAGGCAGGAGGAAAAAGGATTCTCATTTTACCCACTGCCACTGCTATTTCCGATTTCGGAGGTGAAACCAGCCTATGAGGTTCATGGAGAGAGTCATGGGGACAGCCACTGCCACTGGCCTGGAAAGATGCCATAGCCACGTTAGAAAGGATCCCTGATCTATGCTTGTCTGTGGTGTGGTGGAAGAGTTAGACTGTGAAAGTGGGAAAGAACCAAAAATCAGAACTGTGGCCACTGCACTGATGCTCTGTGACCTACCTGTGACAGGTTGGTATCATTGGAGGGCGTTTACCTTGTTGGATTATCTGTTTATCAAAGTCACTGATCAAATAAGAAAAGCAGCTCTGGGTACAGGCACTGAACCAAGTGGGGAACGCTGCCCTGCAGCTGCTCTTGACACAGCAGGAAATCCACAGATCTCTCCCTCTGCATAAGCCAACATGTCAGGAGACAACAATTGTAAATTCTTTCTGGGTTTGCTTCCAGGAACCTCTGCTGGTTTCGGCAGCTACTCCAGTTCTGATTCCCACCGCAGAGCAGTACAGTCAGAATTATGCACTGCGCTGTCAGGCTGCAGCTCTGAAATCCCTGGCTGGCCTGTTTGCATTATGATTTATTTACAGTGTTTTGTTTATTCACATTAGACATCTAGGTTTCAGGAAAAAAAAGGAAACACGTTTTTCGTGGCAGTTGTGAAACGCACTGAATCACGTCCCGTGACTCAGCTTCTCCCTGAAGCTTGGAAATTCATGTGAAGCCCTGAGTGCACCATTCCCTGCTGGTGCCCCACGTTTGTAGAAGTGATCTGTGACTTGTGATTTGCTTTTATAGTTCCCCTCACCTTCTGCTGGCCCAGCTGTGATGTTGGCTTGCAGTTCAGGTCCATAGGCGATGGTTCGGGCTTGCACTCGGAATAAATAGGTCACGCCCTTGGTGAGATCCCGGACCTTCAGCCAGCGCTGCCAGTTCCCCTTAATGTCCACAGTCACCACCTTGCTCACCCCTGGAACAAGCCACGCAGATAAAAAAATAAGAGGGAGTTTCAGTGCAAAAATAGAAATCAAGTGGAGCTTATTACATCTAGACGGTAAGTAAAATTATCTAACAGTTTGCTAAGAAAGTATTTCTTACAATTAGCAGGAGTTTAAGTAGTGATAATAGGCAATTTTCAGCACTGATAAGTATAATTAGAGTTTAAGCTTGATAAGTGGGTACTGACAAGGAAAAAACCTTACAACACAACTGGGAAATTACCAAGAGACTCCATGTAACTTCACTAATTATTCTGGGAAGAAAGGAGGAGGTAAACGAAGAGGAGTTTATTCCACATTGCTTCCTAAGCAAGCATTTCTCCATTGCTGCTTCCCCAAATAACCTGCACCATGGTCTGGAGGAGGAATAAGGGCCAGGTTTGTTCCATTCATCCCATCCTACCACGTCCACCATCCCCACGTGGATGCAGAGTGAAGGATGTGCAGCTCACTGGGACCTTGGGGCTACAAGTGCCACGAGAACAGAGGATGCAACCAAAGCACTGGGAGCTTAAACAAGGCTGGAGCTGTGACTTGTGTTTCACTCTTCTCCCTCTCTCAGAATTTGTCTGACAGGGATCAGTTGAAATCAGGGTTGTTACCTTCACCAAGGTTCACAGCTAGTTTCACCTTTAGGTTCTCAATGCTGCATAAAGGACTGAGGGGCAACGAGTGGTTTGAAAACAAAAACCTGGTTTTCACTGAAATTTTCTAAAAGTAAGTCAACAGAAAGAATTTGATTTATAAAATATTTTGCAGAATGAAAAGTTCAAATTTAGAGAGTCTTTCTAGTGTTTTTTTGGTTCTGTAGACGTACATGACACATTTCAAACCAAGAAGATAGGAAGCAGGAGGAGGTTTTTCCCACTAGAAATGGCTGCTTGCTAGTTTATCTTTCCAAAAAACACAGAAGGAAGATGTTTTCAATCCAGATGCTTGTTTTATGCAAATCAAGATGATGCTTTCAGTTTTAATCACTTAAATAAAGAGTAATGTCCAAGCGATTTCTGTTCAAAGTTTTCTCCCAGATACAATTTATAACTCAGGGAATCTTTCCTTGGCTAACGGGGAAGCAGTAAAAGTGCTCCCTCCTTCCACAGGTGAACTATTTCATTTCTCTGAGACAAATCAGGAGGCATTTGTCATTTTCAAGTTATGTTCCAAAAAGAAAAAAAAAAAAGAACTGTTCAAAAAGGCTCCGGGGCAATTTTGTTGTCTATTACTGTGTAAAACATAACAGTGTAAAGCTTAAACAATAAAAGGTCAAACAGGGATAAGACTGTGCTAAAGAAAACATCGCTGCTGGGAAGCTTGGAAAAATGGGCAGGTAAGTGGTGCCTTGTGAGGGGGAAGGCAGAAGGTGTCACCATGGGAGGATGCTCAGCCAAAAATCGAGAATGGGTGGAAAGTCAAAATATGAAGGAGAAAAGCTCCAAAAGAGGGTCCAGTCCATCCAGGTTATTGCAGTGAAGTGCTCGCATGGAGGAATGTGGGTTTTATCCCCATACGGGCCATTTACTTAAGAGTTGGACTTGATAATCCCTGTGGGTCCCTCCCAGCTTAGAGTATTTGTGAATCTGTGAAAATGATGGCATCAAGGAAGGGATTCTTTTCCATGGCAGGAGAATAAATACGTTTGCTGAAAGAAAAATGTTGGCACAAGAGCAAATGATGGGTTAAAGGCTGGAAAATAAATTTAGGCAAAAATTTTGCATCTGAGGAAGAGCTCTCCATAACCTTCCTGTTCACATCAGAAATCTTCCAGAGGGGAAGGAGAGACAAGCTGGAGTCAGGGGCAGCACAGGCAGAGGTGGGGTAGAGAAGAAAAGAAAACAAAGGTTCTGAATGCAGAGAAAATGTGATCTGACACTTCCATATTTTCAGGGGAAAAAAACGTATTCTTAAACATTGTGTAGGAATGAAGAAAAGGGAGGAAATGCCCGACCAGCCTGAACCTCCTGCATACCCTGTGCACATTTCTTGGTCAGAATTAGAAATACTTCCTGTATTAGCTCTCTGTGCTCAGACCTGCCAGCCGTAAAGGCTGACAGTGCTTTTATTCTGGTGTTTTCAATCCTGAGTTTAACTTTCTCAGTGCCTGAGACATGGATATTCAGACAATATAGATCATTATTCCTTACAGGAGAAGCAAATACAAGTGATTGATATCCTTATTTCTTTAGAAAAGAGTTTAAAATGGATTGGCAATGGCTGAAATTACTCTCCCTGCTGTCACGCTGCCAAAGCTGGACATCCTATTGAACTATTGGCAATCTACCAGGAATATAAAAATATTAATAAGGCCATCCGCAAACTATGTCATCTTTTCTAATTCACCTTTGGAATGAATTTACATTTGTTTTCAGAGAAACTGCCAAACCCTTCTCCGTTGCTGTTCTGGCAAATTAATGAAACGTTTGTGGCCAGCACATTGTTGTGGTTTGACTGGAATCTAGTGGTGGGTTAAAAATGCTGCCTGGAAACTCCCTGTGAAGAGACCCAACCACGCCTCTCTCCTGTTATCCTCCCTGTCACAGCAGAGGTGCCGCCAGTGATGACCGGCGCAGCTGACGCCTGGGCAATCTCTGTGATAACAGAAGTGACACACGATGTGATAAGCAACGCAAATGTGCCTGACAACTATTCTGGGATGGAGCCTACTCAGCAGTTTCAAAGGCAGCTCGTGGAGACAATCAGGCACTCCCAGGCTGAGCTTCCTCCTCGCCCAGACCAGGTAATGACGGCTGTCAAACGCCTTTTCAAATCACACAGACTCTAGCTTGTGCAAGAAAATGAGAGAAGACAAGACAAAAGCTATATTCCACAATATTATGGCTCGCTGAAGTGTTTTGGCAAAAGCGGAATTGTTTTATTTACCCTTTGCCACCTGGCTTCCCTCGGAAAACGGCAGACAGCAAGTAGGAAATTGGGCAGAGATGAAAGGTCCTGCAGTACTGTTGTGTCATTTCCCCATGAATATGTATGATCAGAGGTCTTTCTTACCCTGGACAGGAGCCAGAGGCTCGTAGACGACTCGATAACCCTGCAGGACTCCATTTGCTGCTGTCGGCTCCCCCCAAGACACGTTGAGGGTAGTGCAGGTGATTTCAGAGAAGGCCAGGAAGCTGGGAGCACTGGGTGCTGAAAGGATGGCACAGAGATTGAACTGTAGCAGCAGCAGTCAATCTGATATACATATATATTATAAAACATTGCTTTATTTGCCCAGCCTAAATCTAAAGGAAACAAGCTGAGAATGGGATTTGTCAGTTGTATCCAAACGTCCTGTAATCAGTCAGAAATGCAGCCTGTCCTAAAAATACAGCCAGTCAGCTGCAAAGCTGAACCTCCACAGCCAACAGGGAGGTAGGGCATGGAAGGGAAGCACCCTCAGAAGGGTACTATGGGAGCCACCTCCTCTTCACAGCCACCACCAAGGGCACTGCCTTCACCCTGTGCTTGAGTGCTCCCACCACGGCACATCCAGCACAGGGACTGCTCAGCCTGACTGGGTGACTGCTGATGCAGCTTTAAAACGAAAAAATAGGGAGGAATTCTAAAAAGCATGCTAATTGTCTCACAGGACTCTCAGGGCAACTTCCAGGCACTGGAGATGAGTTCCTTCTGACTTCCAGGTGTGGTAGCAGAAACCAGAAACAGACCCACAGAGTGTTTCCTTCTGGACCAGCTTAGTTTAGGGACTTAGTTTAGGGACTGGCCCTTCTGCCACTCCGTTCTCATTTTGGCTGTATTGCTCCCTTTCCGCACACTCCACTTATTTGATGCTTTTTTTTTTCCCCTTTCAAGACCTCTACAACGCAAATCCAAACAGCAGCGCCCTCCTGCATGGCCCCGTTTCCCCCGGCCTGTGCCCAGGTGAGCAGGGCAAGGTCCCGTACCCGCCTGGTGCGTCCTGCCCTGGGCAGGGCTGCTCCTGGGGCCGTCCCCGGCCGCGTTGAAGGCGGAGATGCAGACCAGGTACCGCGTGTGGCTCGTCAGGTTCTTGAGCCGCACGGTTGTCTCCGGGAGGAAAAGGACCTTCACCTTCTCCGTGTCGTTCAGGGCGTCGCTCTCCCAGTAATAAATCTGTTGGGACAGCGAGACGGAATTCCAGCATTATTAAGGTTGGAAAAGCCCTCCGAGATCACGAGTCCAACCCATAAACCCCCATGTTTGCCACTAAGCCGCGTGCCCAAGTGCCACATCCACTCGTCTTTGCAACACTTCAAGGCTTGGTGATTCTACCACCTCCCTGGGCAGCCTGCTCCCATGCCTGACCACGCTTTCTGTGAGGACATTTTTCCTGATATCTAATCTGAACCTCCCGTGGCACAACTAGAGGGCATTTCCTCTCATCCTGTCACATGTTTTAGTAAATCCTACACCTAGAAAATATTTGGCCACTGCAGGTACAAAACAACCAGAAAGACAGCTCTGGACTCCTCCGTTAGCTGGGATGCTCAGGTTTTTCAGCACGTGCCAAATCTTCTCCTTTGGCAAATTCCCCCGAGTCCAACGACCACGTAGCTGAGTACATCACTCAAAAATAGAGCACAGGCTGAAGAATATGGCCTAATGACAGCAGGTATGAGCTGCCAGAGTTCAGCAAGGAGAGGTCAGTTTAAACTGTCCTTGCAATGCGAGCTGCCTGTCAGCACTGACATCCTGATACACCCTGATGGTCCATAACTCCCCTCTGCACACACACAGCAGCCACACCACTGGTGTTCACAGCACAGCCAGGAAAATTCCCTCCTGAACAGGGTAACAAAGATTCTCCCCGAAGTTCCTTGAGGTGCTTTTGCCCCTTCTTCCATTACATAATTTTTACCCTGATGCCATAAAATTAGGCTTCGGAGAAGTTGTTTCCAAGCGGAAAAGTGGTGCCAGCCCTACTTATTGGACAGGCCTGGCAGTGAGAGCAGTACAACAGGCCAAAGCAAGCCAGAGAGTGGAGAGAACAAGCCAAGGCAAGGCTCCACCTTGGCTCTCCAAGCCAAGCTGCTGAAGCCATCTATATACGTACAAAAGCGAAAGGACAGGGATTGATATATAAGGATGCTTGCTACTGCCAAGAAGGGATGCCAGATTATTCACATTGGCTTGGCTTTCTTTCACTTATGGATCTGAATTCATGGAGAGAGGCAGAGCCAGACACTGAACCCAAGCCAAGCTCCAGTGTTTGTAGACTTGCCCATTCCCACTCTCTGAGGGTCCATTCTCATGCTGGAGATGCTGAGCAGCGTGTCTCTGCAACGTGCTCATCTCCTGCAAACCAAATGTAATTAATACTCTGATTTAATTTTGTTAAAGTTAAGGAAATGAAGCAATGCTTCCAAAACCTGACCTGGCTCAGGCTTCTAGCTGGGAGAAAGTTCTGCTCTTCCTAAAGGCTTGTAACCTTTGATGGAGGGAAAGCACAGTTAATTTTCTTCAATGCCCCCAGCTCTTGTGTATCTGTGTTGCTTTTTAGAGCAGATATGTTGCCTGCATAAGTGGAGCTGCCTCCTTATCTGCATTCCCTGTTTCCCCATGCTCTCCTTCTCCATAAATAACGACACACTCTCCCTTTTCTCTCCTCCCCCCTCCCAATCTCATTCTCTTTCTTTTGGTTTTGGGACTTGCTGCTGTTCCCTACTGCAGCCTGAGCACTGCTCTAATTTGCCTTATGCGGTGAGGGCGACTGCACTTTGTAGAGCTCTCTCACAAGTAAATAGCAATGCCAAGGAAGATAAATGGAAACAGGAGGAACGGGAGGATTGCCTTGTAGCCTTGGATGTTCCCGTTCTGGCTGTCGGCAGGGGGAGGGTCCCAGGTGAGCTCCAGCTGGCTCGCAGAAAGGGAGTTGACTTGGATGTTCTGTGGGGCCAGCGCCGGTGCTAGGGAGGAAGGAGGACAGAAGAATTAACAGTGACAAGCAGAATTAGCTCATATCCAGGTTTTTCATTTGCAGAAGGACCCAAGGCAGACTCTGTTTATGCCACAAGTCAGCAATGAGCCAGCCCCGGGGTATCTGTGTCATCAGGATGTCTCAGCACAAGAAGGGTGAGGAGCAGCTGAGCCTCGGGATGTGGTTGTGCTCTGCTCCATGCAGGCTGGCTTAGACACTGAATCGACTCAATCCTGCCAGCACTTTGGAAAAGAAAGGAAAATTTTGGTTCCCGGGTAGTTTGGGACTCACCTTTGGCAGTGGCCGGTGCTCCTGATTGACTGTTCCTGGTGAGCAAGGCAGCCCCTGCCACCATCAGCCCAAATCCCACTCAGCAGAAAGACTTTGGGCCCAAATACTGCCTAAAATTACCTCCAAACCCAGCCAGCTGCTAGTCAGTTCACTAATATTTTATGTACGACAGAGTGGCTTTTATTTTGCTACTTGTTAGCTCCACTTTGATTACACCACATGCAAACACCGGCCCTCTTTGGCTCCTGATGGCATTTCTTCTTTGCATTGTGCTGTGCTAGAAAACCAATCTTTGAGTGCACCTGGGTCACTCCATCCCTCCCTTTGTCAGGATCCAACTTGGTGCAGGTGGATTTTCCTCCCCAGCGGCTACTGAGGACGCTCTGTTCTCCCGACCTGCTGTCTGTGCCTCCGGCAGGTTTTAACAAAACGGCTCCTGTTCCGCTCACAGAAAAGGTGCCGAAGCGTGTCCTGGTCAAACTCCAGAAGTGGGGAGAGAAAGGCAGGGCAAAGGCTACACTTCTCCTTTCTCTGTGTTCACGGTGCCATAGCCTTCAGCCAGACCCCCTGAGAAAGTTGTCTCTTTTCTCTCTGCCCCTTTCTGGGCCATAAATAGAAGCGATAAAATATTCACCGCTTGCACTGGATAGCCCCGCTTAGCTGTTCCTCTGGAGACTTCTTTCTTAAGACAGAATGACCTTCATAAGTCACACTTTTCCTACCAATACTCCCTCCCCCCAGAGTTATAAAATAAAAAAGTAATTAACACCCACTCAGCCTGACACCAACTATTTATTTTGTTCTAACTGTGTGGTTTCCATATTATCACTGCCCACCCTGCCGTTAATGGAAATGTTAATAACCAGCGCCAGGTTGTTGTGACAGATGCTTGGGCTCATTATCAGAAATTCTTATTTACCGCTCCATTAAACGACAGAATCGCACAAAAAAACAATTCAATCAAAACTAACTGGAGGAATTTTAACAGCCACATTAATAATCCAAAACATAAATAAAGTTAATGTCTTTTGCATGTTTGCCATCGGCAACTCTATTGCAAAATTATTGCTGTACAATTAAAACGTGAAAGGTAAAATTAAAAATAGCCCTTATCCCAGGGCTCAGTTAAAACTATTTATTTATTGTGGGGTTTTTTGTTTCCTTTTTGGCTGGATGGTGAATGCATAAGGTGACAGTGACCATCAGTAAAACCCAGCTTGGTCAAAAGGGTGCACTTGTCTAATTGCAGCCCTGCCTTCTGTGCTCGTCGCTTGGCTGGATGCCCTCAGTGCAAGGGAGTGCTGTTAGGGACCAAAAACCTCAAGATTTTGAGACTTTCACAGCACAAACCATAGTGTGAGGCCAAACTGATCACAGAGAGCAAAGCCAAAAACACATCCCGGAGATTGCCACGATGAGACGCTCAGGGAAACAGGCACGTGTACAACCACAGAGGAAAACGGGTCGCTTCAGCAGCGTATTTCCTTTCTGAGGAGTGACACCACTGTCTGTCCTGAGCTGACAGCTTCAAAGTGCTCTCAACACCCAGGTCTGAAGCAGCACCTACAAGAGCATTTTCCTTTGGATGCCGTGTGCCAGCCTGGAACAAACGCTGCTTCTGAGCTGCGACCATCAGAGGAGATGGCGTGTGCAACCTGCTGCCAGAAAAACACTGCTTTTTCCTCAACCCCTTCATGCAGCACATCTAAGAAACACAGTGGTTAAAACCTGCCAGTGATAACTCTGCACTGACACACTTGCTGCTGGAGCTGCATTTTTGCTGGCACAGCGGCAGAAAATTTGACGGGAGGAACGAAAGAAAAAAAAGTGTGGAAAAAGACATTTCTCTTCGCTACCTCCGAGCCTCCACGAGATGCAAATTGTTTGGTTTTGTGCCCTGTGAGTCTGTCCCTCTGTTCAACTTTCAAAGGCTGATGTGTCCCTCCTCCTCTAAGCACAGATTTCTTGTTGACAGCGAGGGACGGCAGAAGAGCGCTGCTGACGCTTGATGTGGCTCTGTGCCGACAGCACGTTCCATTAAGGGTGAAATGAAATACTTCAAAAAGAAGGAAACACATCCCTGAAGACCCTACCTGTTTGCAACCCCAAACCATTCCCTGAATATATGGATAGCCTGTGCCAATAAAAGCAAGTGCATTTTAAAGGTGAATTGAAAAGGCTTTCTACCTTCTAGGAATGCACTTCAAGATTACTGAGCTCGGAATTTTTCATGGCTGTTGAGATCTCAAATACATAAAAAGCAAGGTTAGAGCTGCATACCTCACACTGCTTTAGGTGTTAGTGACATTATCAACTATAGCAGGAGCGACACAGACCCCCGAGGGTCCAAACACAGCTCTTGGCAGGTGGAAAGCATTTCACTTTCCTTGAAAAAAACCATCTGTGTACTCATGAAGTCGAATTCTGCGCACATATCCTGCCTTGGAATCTCATGCAGATATTTGTAAACATTTCTTTTCTTATCTGATTTCAATTTACCTTTGAGATTGTCTCCTTGAAACTCTCCCTCAGCCAAAATGTAAGGAGAAAGACTGAGCACGTTGTATAGTAATTAGTAACAAATAGTAACAAATATGGGCTGGGCTGCTGTTGGCAGCATCACGTAAAAGACAACAAATCTATCCAGAAACGTGGTGAGAGTGTCAAAATGAGCCCATAAATAAAGTTACACATCTAAATCCACGTTTAAACGTATCACTGCCCTCATTTCCCAGCTGCACTGAGCAGCCTCTGCTCACACTGCAGGCAATTTGAGCTTGCAAATGCTTCTAACCTTTAAAGAGAAGGTGCTCAAAATCCCCGGTGGCCTCCCGGCTCCAGAGCTCCGTGCTCTGCAGAAGGTTCACCTCAGCTCTTCTCGCTTGGGATATTTGTTCTCTGGGCTGTGTGGCACCCAGAGCTTTCCATCAATATGGAGCTACGATTCCTTTTCCCAGTGACAGTCGCCACGATGCTCCGTGGCACAGGTAGGCTACAAATCCTTGTGATTCATGGGGCAAACTTGGTAACTGGTTTTGTGAAGCATTCCTCACTGCTCTTATATCTGCTCCAGTTTCTGGGGAGCAGAGGATTTCTCCTCTACTGGTTTTAATTTTTCTGCAGTGGCAGTATTATTGGCAGGACACTCACAGACAAGTCTGGGACAAGATTCCCTGATACTCACACACCATTTAAATAAACACGCAGGCCAAAAATGAGGAGAAAAATGCAGTGGAAGAGACTGAAGATTTCCTGTGCATCAGCTTGATCCCAAACAATCCCAAGCAAATTTCAGTTTTTAAAGACCTCTGATCCCTTTCTATCCAGTGTGTGTTTCCCCCCAGTTCTTCAAAGCAGGACTTGGAGAACATGCCTGCCTTTACTCCCTACTAATCAATATGTTTGCATTTTGGTGTTAGCACCTAGAGGCCAGAATCTCATTGCACAATGTGCTGCATAAACACAGAACAAAGACACAGCTCCAGGCCCCAAAATCCTCTAATCTGTCTCCACATTACAATGGAGGGGTGGTTGCAGCATGTTCTGAGTATCAGCTGTAATTTTACCTACCTAGTGATTAACAACAAGGGAGAAGGCACAGCAATATTCAGTTCAGCGGGTGCTGATGGTGAAGTCTTGCACACCAGAGCCTCCAAAGTTTACACACTCATTCCTGGAATGCACAGTCATGGAAAAGAGGGCTGGAAAGGGTTTGGAGAAGGCTCAGACATCATCCTCCTGTGTCACACTGGGATCAGCTCGCTGGTCAGATGTTCCTGTAATCTCAGTCACTGACTTCTTTCCAGATTGCGCTGTCATTCCCACACAAACTCTGCCACCACCTCTCTACTTTAACAACTCTTAAAATAGGGGTTTGTGTAATACACATATTTTAAAAATAAAAATAAACAAAATAGGGATATCTGTAATATAACAATAACTCACAAAATAACTCTTATATTGTTCTTTTTGATGCCTAACCTAAACCATCCTCGCTGTGTTGAAGTTACATCCCTGCAGTGACATGGGGATTGCTGCTTATTCAGCTGCAGCCGCTGCCTTCAAGTTACAGTGTAGATAAGCAATAGTTCAGTGGATTATAAAGCTGAACACACCCCAACAAACAGAAGGTCACCAGATAAAACAGTGAGACTGATCTGCAGAACAGCCAAGGCGGAGCGCAAGGGCTTTTCCTGCAGTACAGGCTTAGAGAAGGAATGTGAGGAGGGTGCCTCCCAGGAATGACCAAACAGGTGGATCTGCAGATGTCTGCAGTCACTCCTTGCACGAAGGAAAAGTGGCATGAGAGAAAAATGCTCAGTGTTTATTGGCCATTTTCTTACAGAGCCTGGGAGGGAGCAGTGGGAGGATCGGAGCTTCCCTGTGCGGCAGAGCCTCGGTGCCATCAGGAATGCTGCGTGAGTGATGCTGATTAGCTCAATAACAATTAGTCAGTTGTGCTTCAAGACCAGCTACTGCGAAGCTGCTTTCCACTGTGACAGAGCAGCACGAGCTATATTTAGAATGTAAAACATGCTTCCCACTAATTTCTGGCTGTTTTAGGCTGGGCTTTATCTAGCGATGGAAGTCAGTGCTTTTTCCATGGGCTGCGCTTTCTGTGGTTACTCAGATGTGTTTCAGAGGCACTAAGAGAGGCAGAGCCACATTCCAGGGATATGGGTCTTAACCCCTCCAACACACTCCATTTGCTGCGTTGGGCCTGAGTGCTCCTACCCTCTTACTCAGGCACAGCAATTTGGCACCCACAGCCAGTGCTCTGCCAGGCATTAGCTTTGTCAGGCTTGTGACACCCTGAGACATGAAATGGGTCTCAGGAAATACCCTTTTTCAAGGGTTGCTGATGTATGTGTTGGTTTACACGATTGCATAGATCAGTGCAAGAGAAACTGAAACATTTCCTCATGTACCAGTGGAAGTGAACACAGTAAGAACTTGAAAAATACCTCTCTCACCTTCAAGAACGCTGACGGAGAGAGATCAAAAATGCAAAAATAGAAAGACGTAGAATAGAAAGACAAAAAATAAAGACAAACCTATTTTAGTGAAGAAGAAAGCGCGAAGAGGAGAAAGAGATCAGCTGTCGGGATGAGGACTCTGGGAGTCTGGAACACCTGCAATTGTTTCACTCTGTGCCATCTAATCTGGGTAGGCAAACACTTGGCTCTCTCTGTATACCATATTTAGTACACTAGCTGTGTTTTGCCACATCAAATTTTTAAGGGTATTAAAGTCACGAAGAAACATAAATTAAAGCAGCTGCAAATGACTCCCAAATGTAGCATCCCCAGCTTCTTTGCTTAGCACTGGGAAGCTTCCCAGCGTTGGCACAGGTATCTTCAGCACCTGCAGGGATACAGGAGGGAGGTGGGGGTGGAGAGAGGAAGGAGGGAGAGATGACATTTCTGCAAACTGAGTTCCTGAAAACCAAAATGAACCAAGGACTAGAAACGGGAGTATTTTTTCCATGGACACAGATCCAGGGGGTCACCTGCCAGTGCCATTTTTGAACTGAGGAGGCATTTTCGTCCTGTTCCTCACCATCTCTCCCAGTGGTGGTGAAAACACTGCTGCTGTGATCCCTACTCTTTTAAAGCGGGGTTTGGATTTCCCATGCGAGTGAGCCACGTGCAGCCTGGGAATTTCATGAGGCAGACACGATCTGGGTGATTACAGCCGTGGCAAACCTCACAGAGCAGTGCTGTGAAAGAGCCTGCAAACAAAAACGACACCCTTTTCTTTTGCTGAATTCCACAGTTCAACTTAGCAAACACAGCCCTAGAGTAGGCTATCACATTGAATACTGAGATTATCCATCAAGGGAGTGAGAGAGCCCGGCCCAAACGTAAAGCCCTCACAGAACTGTCAGACTGCCTCTGCAAAGGGCGTGCAGGTGGTTAAAACAAGAAGGAGGGGAATAATAAAATGAGCTTTTCCCTCTATTTCTTTCATGTCAACAAGGATATGATCACACACAGGCAGGCAGCCCATCAGTCAGCAGAGATGGGCCATGAGCAGGAACAGCACAAGCCTGACAGCATTAGGTATGCACAAACAAATACACAGGCACGAACCTGCAAGCTAAAATCCCCTCTCTCTTACATCCATGCAAATTAGGGATAGCTCCTGAGGCCCCTTCTCCCTTACATCCACGCACATTGGGGTTTTCTCCATCCAAGAGCAGACCCAGCTGTGTAAGGAGAGCAGTGTCAGCTCTGATGAGAGCAGGATTCACACCCAGGGGGTGCTGAAGGTTGTTCAAGGGATGCTGAAGAGCTGCTGGGTGTTTGATGCACTGGTCTGCTCCTCTCTCTGTGCAGTGGGAGCAGTACAGGATGGGAAAGCACTGCCCTCCACTCTCTTACAAGTCTACCCACTAGAGAGGCAAAATTACTGATTTCAGATTATTTCCCCACACTCTCCAGGACCCAAAATTCTGCCTCCTCTATTTATAGTCATGTTCCACTTCTTCTAAGTTGTTAATGCCACATTTGAATATCATAGTACCACAGGTGTATGGCAGCTGACAAAAGCACCCACTTCACATCCACCAACAGCAATGGCAGCACCTACTGAAGTCTAATCAGCACCAGCAACTCCTCCTGCTCCACTGCAGCCAAGAGAGCATATCAAATAATCTTCCCTGGGTTTGCCATCTACCAAATGTCAAAAGCTATATCAGATAAAAGTCAAAGGGCACAGGTGAGATCTGCCCCTGGAATAACCTTTCACTGTGGCTTTAATGCCAGTTTGGGTAGCTGACCCCCACGAGGGATTAATTTAGGATTTACAGATTGCAGTGGTCAGGGAACCCCAGGGAGCCCATGGAAGACTGTGTTCTTGTGCTCCTGGGGAGAGAGAAATTAAATTTAAATTTTCGTGACTCTCAGCAAGAGTTTTCGCTTTCTTTCTTTATTTTTCATCCCTGAGACCATCACTGCGGTTTTACACCCCCATATCATCTCATGTCTAGACTGCTGCAGCCAAAATATTTTAGACTATTGCTAATTCATACTTTCATAAAGAAAAAAGGCAACTTTTTTGTTTTCAGTCTGCAACAGGCAACCTGAAAAGCCTCCAGTTCTGTGATTGACGACGGATACAGCAAACAGATGTCAGAGAAGAAAACCAACTGTGTTTCTCCACAGCTGGCTTCACAGCAAAGCTGTACAGAGGAGGCAAAGCCACGGGAGTTGAGGCCCATATGAAAATACTTACAGCACAAATTTTGCTCGCATATCCCAGGATGACTGCAAACAAGCAGAGCAGGACTGCACAATTAGGCGAAATGGAAATTTGGCTGCAAATGTAACCCTTTAGTCAGAAGCACTCCAACTCCAGCCTGTGTCTGCTGGAACAGGAGCGATCAGCCAGGGGCTTCCCCACTTCTTTACCAGGGCACTTTCTGCTTCATTTGACTTTACTACTGATTGCTCATGTTTTTTGAAAGGAAGGTTAATTCCTCTGCTTTTAATGGAGTAGCCGTGCTGTTAGTCCAGTAAAGCTTTGCATACACGATCAGGCTTCTCCTCCCTCCGCCCTCTGCTCTGTGCAGGGATGTCCCCGCTCTCGCCTCTGCACAGGCCATAGAACACTGCAGCAGAACAGCTCATTTGTCCTTCCCCTCCCACCAACTGCAGCACAAAGCCACAAGCCCTCATGATGAATTTGGGCACGGCAGTCTGCCCGTCTCGGGCCACGGTCAGCACCAAAAAAATCAGCATCAAATGGCTGGGGTTGTGAGTTCACCCCCGTCAGAGCGGAACGCTGCCCGGCAGCCGCAGCCCGGCACCTCCCAGCCCAGCCCAGCCCAACCAGGGACGAGCCGGAGCGGAGCATCAAAAACCGCGGATGTTTTTGCTTGGACAGAAACATCTTTCCTTCTTTGAGACGTGATAAAAAGAGGCAATTAGACCCGAGCTAAGCAGGAGCTGCCGCACTGCATAAAGCATTGTGCTGTACCAAAGGCTGCTGATGACCAATATTAACAACTTAATGAGCTGTTAATGAGGCGCGCGTTCGGCTTTTACTTGCAGCATGAAAACATTGCAAATCATTTTAGGGAGCTTCTGGACTGTCAATGGAGAATTAAAGATGTCAAATAAGCCCATCAAATCTATGTCTCAATCTGGACACTGCTTTCCAGTGCATTCGCTTAAAATTCCTTCTCCTATATGGTAGAATAACTTGCTTTGACAGCACTACGACTCTCAGACTTTGCTTCCTTCTGCCTTGACATTAGATTTCAGTCTCCAGAGAGCTGCAGGGATGTCTTTTTGACATGTTGACATTAAGGACACTTCTTCCACAGACTCACACTGGCAGGGTTACTTTCTGCCTCGCCATTGTAAGAGCAGCTACTGAGCTAAGCTACCGAATCTGGAAGTCTAATTAGCAAACCTTTGCATCATCTGTAAACAGATTAAGAATATAAAATTACCCTTAAAAAATAGCCAGTTTGAGTAGGAAAGGGAGCCAAGGCTTAGAGAAAATTCATTTCCATAACTCCCCGGCATTGTAGCAATACCAGTAGCACACAAGCAGTGACTAATGCTCTAATGTGGGCACACTTCAGTTGGTTATTTTTCACTGTCCTGTCACAGCCCTGCAGGATTAGATCCCACAGCCAAGTGCTATCAACACTCCCGTTACCTCCAGTGGAGCTGCATTGATGGGAACAACAAATCCAAATTGGACTTGCTGCAGTCAAGCCCTTAGTGGAGCTCCAGTACATAGAGTGAACCTGGGGAAGTTTAAAATCTACCAGGAAACACTGATGGGATGTGCCCAGTGGCCAGTCCTGCTCTCTGAAATGGGATGCTGTTGGGATACAGGTGTTTTGATTTCCAAGAGAAACTGGAAAGAGGTTACTTGCCCAATCCAAACAGGAAATGTCTCACCACTTTTTTTCTCTCCATCTTCCCACAGTTTGCCTTTCTTGCTCCGCTCTGACTTTACTGTGTCTTTTAGCACCTCGTTGGAGAACATGGCTTGCATCTTTCACTCCAAGCTCAGAGGAGACCTTCTCCTTCCTTGGAGAGAAGGACTCTGGGGACAGGATGGCAACCCAGTGTTGCTCCTGGAGCAAGGCATTCCCAGAATGACAGGGTAAAGTTCATCCAGAGCCAAGCCTGACACTGGAACAGCTCTGCAGGTTCTTTAAATTTAAAGGGGAGGGAAAAAGGACAACCAGTTTCAAACACCCTGCCATCCCCAAAAAGTAGCCTTTTGCTGGTGTCCAGAGGTGTCAGCAGTTAAAAGGCAAATCCCCTGTTATTTCAAAGGCTTGGTCCTTTTGAAGTGCCAAAGTTGCCCTTTGTTTAAAGTTCGAGCAAATGAAACCAATAATTTCTTTACCATTCTATTTCCCAACAGCTCCCCTCCATCCCCTTTTGTTAATTGAGGGAATAAACTGTCCCCTAGGCTGACAGGTTTTAGACTACTGCAACGTGAAATGGCCACGATAATCCTTCTCTTCCCTCCTCCAGTGGCATCTGGGATGGCACTGCCCACCCAGCTCTCGCAGCTGTGCCAGCAGCGACGTGCTCCGTATCTGCACAGGCACAGCCAGCCCACGTGTCCCACGCAGATAGGAGAAAACTGCCACGGGGCCACGGCAGGATGGAGGCTGCCAGCTCCAATGCGCTGGAATGCTGTCATTCCTCTCGCAGGCTGTTACCAAGGAGGCACAGGGGACTCCACACAGCTTCTCCTCCGCCGTATTTGGGGCGGGGGAGGAGATAAAGCTGCTGTGCTGTACGGGAAAGGGGGGCCCCAGGCAGTGCTGAGGGACCCCCTTCTCCAGAAAGCGACCTACGGCGGGGAGGTGCCTCCACGGGGGGGATCTGGAGTGAACACGGAAAAGAGTGAGGCCTGAAGGAAGAGATTAAAGCACCCAAGGGCAAAGCAGCCTTGTCCTGCCAACCTTCCCTGCCTTCAGCACAGAGACAAGGGGACGTTGCCCCAGCACAGATAACCGGGTAAGAAGGGACAAGAGCTCTGTGCTGGGAGCAGTTTCTAAAGGGGAGCCAAGTACGTGGAGTCAGGTCTTTGCTTCCTTACAAGGTTTCTTTGTCCTTATCTCAGTGTAGCCTTTTCTGTCCCAAACCTGTTTCACTCTTTTTAGTCTTGGAGCTTTCCAGGTGATTTCTGTTTCTGGCCTGCAAAATGCTGGAGGTGGCCAGGCAGCTCCAAGTGCTTCCCCTGACATTACTGGCAGAGCAGATCTTCCCTCTCTGTGTCAGCTACAGGTGAATAAAATAAAATTTGTGAAGTCCAGGCCCACCTGTGGAGCTGCAGGCAGGAGGGCAGATGAAAATAATTGCAGATAACAGGAAGAAATTTACTTTGGTGTCTTCTAGCTTTGCATTAAGAGGTAGATTCAGCTTTTGAAGACAGAGGTAAGAGGCAGTCATCACTCTGTCCCATTGCTGTTCTTTTCCAAGCTACGGTTTCACTTGGAAGAAAGTGAGAGGGCCAGGTAATCTTCTCTGAAAGATGAGGGTACAACCAAAGTGGCATTTCAATGGAGGACTTCTAAAGAAAGGGATTTGTCTCCCAGCTCTTTTTACTCCTTGCCTTTCCCATTACAGAACGAGCTCTCAGATCTCATCATTAAAAAGAACAACAACAACAACCCAGCCTCAACAGTTCTTGTGAATTCTGAAGGTCACCAATGTCACCATCAGTTATAATGACACACATCACCCCCCTCTTCACACAAATGGATTTACAACCTATTTAAAGGCTGATGTCTCTCGGAGCACTTCACCCCTTCTGCCACCTCCTCTCCGCACGCACACACTCACTCACTCTACTCCAGCAACCCCTGCTGGAAGAAATGATGAATTCCATTACTTCTCAACCAAAACAGCTTTGCAGTATATGGGAGAAGCACTGAAGGCTGCAGGCTCGTTAGCACAGGATTTGTATTGCCACATTTTACTTTATTCACCTTCCCAAATTAGGTGAAGCACGTCTGGCCCAAACCTGTGATTTCTGTTTAATTAAAATGCAGGTAGTGGAGTCTCCCGAACTCCAGAGCCCCCCACACAATCAGGTAGTGACAGCAACCTGGTAGAATAATGCTCTTGATATAGTGGCTGCTCTAACAGAGTCTTAATTTCAGTGGAGCAGAACAGCACCTCTGGTAGCAGCTGCGTTTCGGGCTGGGATGAATATCAGTACCCAGCCTCTCGCTGAACACTCACTGCCTCCCCAATCAAAGCCAGCATCCCTGACAGCTGAACTGTTAAATGAATTAACAAGGCGAAAAGGGGGCTTGCCAGCGGGGCTGCGACTCCCTTCCTAATTTCTGCAAGTGGTGGCTTTCAATTTTTCTGTCATTTGTCAGGAGATGCACATGGTTCTCTAATGAGCAGGGCAGAGCTGCAGCCAGCTCTAAAAAGGCAGCGTTAGAGGATCTTCTGGGCCTTGGAAGAGAGGGATCCAGATGCTTGAGGCAGGTGGGGGAAGGACATGGGCTCTGCTCAGACTGAACAGGCAGCACAGCCTTCCCAGCTGCGCTGAGCTCAAGGATTCCCAGCCCACTCTCCCATCTTGGGGAAGAACTGCTCTCCACACCAGTGAGTTTTGCCAGTATCCAGGCAGAACTCAAAATGGAGCCTTTGATTTTATGGGCTACTCTAAGAAGGAAAAGCATTTCCTCCTGTAGAATAAAATTTTAAAAAAATCACAGAAAACCCCCAAAAGATCCAAACCACTGGCATCCCACTTTCCTGTTCACCAGGCAAGTTGGGATACAGAGGCCCTTTACTCATGTCTGGCCCATTGTTCTCTCCCAAAATTCCCACCTGCCCATCAGTCAGAGGCAGGGAAGACCTGGCTCAAGGCTGCCCAAGGGGGCAGCTGGTTGGAGTACAGCTCAAGAGCACTCCAGGGCAGGAGAGAAACTCCCCATTTGGGGATATTTGGCTCATTTAATTGGCAAAACTTGCAGAAGGTTGTTTTTAATGGCTTTTTCCCCCCAAGCTTTTCAGGTGGTTCCATTACCTACTGGAACTTTTATTGTAAAAATCCAGGTATGATCATAGGAAAATTTTCAAATCTAACAGGGGAGAGCACAAGAGGGAAGGAAGGAATCACAGACACTCCTCCTTCTGCATCACTCAGTAGGAGCTGAGCAGCACAACAACCATCAGCAACACGGACACCCAACAGAAATGGGTATTTTGACTGAGCTGGCCTAAGCCCAGCACAGTTCCCCGAAGGCACAAAGGCTGTATATCCCTTTTTACGAGCCAGAGAGGAATGTTCTCCCCCCTCCCAGAATTACTGCAATGCTTAGGGCAGAATGAGGCCCCGTTAACAGCACTGAGACATGAGTTACCTGAGAGCTTCAGGCCAGGGACTGGCCACTTTCACTCACTTTGTGCCCAGTGCTGTGCCTGTGTCAGCACCTGTTGTTTATTGGGAAGCTTTTCTCTGTTTTTAACCTGGATGCCCCATTGCTGGAGCTGAGCAGACCCATTTTTTTCCAGCTGGCTGCTTAACTGCCTTCACCGTGGCTAAGAACATCGAGCAAA
This sequence comes from Gymnorhina tibicen, assembly GCA_013399875.1. Lineage (NCBI taxonomy): Eukaryota > Metazoa > Chordata > Aves > Passeriformes > Artamidae > Gymnorhina > Gymnorhina tibicen. The sequence goes on from VXAZ01009653.1 coordinate 345,414, forward strand.
CAGTAACAACAAAAAACTTGTATTTCCACAGCACACTTTAACTCAAAGGTGTCACAAATCAATTTAAAACTTAAATTGCAGTACCATCTCCAATCACTTTACTCACAGTATAAATCACAGCCAGTTCTGGAGGTGGAAGAGGCAGTTATATAACAAAGTGTAATAACTTGACACAACAAAAGTGAAAATCGGCAGGAAGATCCTACATTCATCATTTCTGCTGCGTGAACCTGGATGGTCCCTTCCCAGAGGCAAATCCAGGAACTCTAAAACAACAGCCAAGTCACACACTACAACTTCAGACACACCAGTCATGCCTAGAAGAGGAGGTCTCCTGGATATCACAAAATCTTGGAATGGTTTGAGTTGGAAGCGATCTTAAAGCTCATCTAAATCCAGCCCCCGCCTTCCTTCAGACACTCAGGGGTCATGTAATTATCTCAGTGTCCTCTCAAGTTTGTCTCCTCCTGTTGCCCTGTTCCCTGAGTTATGATAGGAAGATCTGGGCTGTGGGATTAAAAGACACGACATAACAGCATTTCCTTGTTTTCCCCAGCTGATTTCCCGTGCTGTGTACATGTGTATAAGTGCATGTGCTGGCTCCATTTGCAGCAGGGAGATACTTAGCTCTGAAACAAAAATGTATTTTGAAGCCAGATACAGTTGGCTCCACCTGGGACGTTCTTTGCTGCAGTTGCAGAAGTAAGTTGGAGCAGCAGCAAACTAGAAAAAAATGTAAATATTGCCAGCTGTCTCTCCAGGACCACGCTGCTCTGATTAATTTATGATGTTTTCAAAGAAAGACGGTGAATGTTGCACCATATTTGAAATGAAAAGGTTAAGCAGAGTTTAAAAAAATGTGCAGTGGAGTTTTTAAAAAGAAATGTGCTTTGCTTAGTTACGAGCAATAGAATATTTAATGACTAATAATAAAATGAGTTAGCGCCGGCTTTGATAGCTCCTCCATCCCACAGCCCTGAGACCGAGGAACAAAGTGCAACCAGCTCCTCTGCTGGGCTGAGCAACGGGAGGGTCGAGCTGCCTCCCCATGTTCTGAGCTTCAAACGCTGCTGCTGCCGAAATTGAGACCAGAACTAACGAGGATTTCAGCGCCAGCCTCTCTCCAGCTGGGATCACCATAAACAGGGCCCCGCTGGCAGGGCTGGAGGAAGGCATCAGCTATTCCAGTCCTGCCCTTCCCGGCTGGAGTTTCTGAGGGGAAAGACCGGCCGGGGGTTATCTGGGCTCTGACAAACCACCCATTTCTCAAGGCATTCACAGAAGTGTCTGCTCAACTCTTCTGTCCCGATTGCCACCCCCTGCCTTCTAGTGGGGGGATTTTAAAATGATCAGAAGGGACTCAGGCACCAGATCCAGAGTAAGCAAAGGCTTGAACAGAGCCACTGACCCTCGGCTTCCGCAGGGGCTGGGTGCAGTGACAGAGTCTGCACATTCCTGGGAGCACCCAACACCCGCCTCCAAAGCCAGCATCAAACCAGGCACGGCGTCTTCTCGCTTCAAGAGCGCAAAACTACAGCCAGGTGTGGTGCCAGGCAATGTCCCTACACAGAGAGTTATAAAATAAAAGAAGCAGCTTTCTGAGTCTCCCTTGTTTTGTAGTTTTGTTTCTTTTCCCTTGTGGCTTTCCTGTGCTCCACTTTTCACTTCTTTAACTCGAGTCAATTTTTCCCTCAAGCTAATTTGGTATGAACAGTCATCCTCCTGCAACTCCAAAAATATTTCCTTTTCTTTCTTTCAAATGCCCTTTCTTCCCTCCTTCCTGCAGACCAACTGCAGGTTTTCCAATGGCAAGAAACTGTCAGTGACTGTTCTAGGAGAGAGGGCTGCAAAAAACTCTCAGCAATAACGACTGGGGAATTTTTCAAATAATCCCTTTCCTGGACAATTATTGAACATTATCTGGAGAATACTAAAACACACTGGTACTTAAAAAAAGAGGAAATAAACTAATTTTTTTTTCACCTACCTGCTTCACCCACAAACACTTCCACTGGTGTGCTGGTAGGGCTCTCGCCAATGACATTATATGCTGTCATTAGTACTTCATATCTCTTGTATTTCTTCAACTCTGAAAAAGTAAAATACTATATATTAATATTATATATTATCATTTACACTGTATTACAGCTATTTCTTAGACTCTAACACCTCTTTATCTCCAGACTTGTCTCTCGGAAACACGGCAATAGAACAGTACAGTAGTGCAATGTCTGCTTCAGTCCTTCCTGAATTCACACATCACGGCAGTATTTGAATCATTTTGGAAGATATTTGTGATGAAATGGCAGGATTTTCCAGTGTTTCCTCACAGTGTCGCTCCAGTAAGAGGAATAATGATTTCTCTTGGAATATACCCATTTCTTATGCATAACTACCTAGAGGAACATCTCTAGGTCATTCTTAAGGACAGAAAGTGGCAGGGTTTGGCTTTGAATGTCACCATAAGGCCTCATTTTGATCTGCACTGGTAGGGAAGAGCCTGCCTAGCCTTTGCCTAATCCCTGGAATGCTCATTTAGTGGGGGGCATTTGGCAACTGCACTGCTCTAGAACGGCACAGCTGAAGCAGGTGCAGAGGGAGACCTGCAGTGGGGAATCTGGAGTCCCATTCCGGGTACTCCATGGGCACCTTCTCCTCCAACGTGACCACAGCCCGACCATCAATCACAGTGAGAAAGGAGGATTCGAAGGCTGGACTCCATTTGGCTACCAGGCAACGAATTTGTTTGCTGACACAGAGAAACTACTCTGACAGATGAGGCGGGAGAGTGAGAGAAGCGTGAAAAAATCCAGAAAGCCCAATTGTTTGTGGGTAATTAACAGATGCAACGAGGGTGGAGCAGAATCACATCAACGTCATTAGGGGAGGCAGCGCCTGAGCAGTTTCGGATTTTGCATTTTCAGGATGGAAGAATCAATCCCAACAGATATATTTATCATCTACAATACTTAACAGGGAAATTAGAGTAAGAGAGCAATCAATAATATAAATTGCCTTATTTAAATGAGCATTGAATTAAGACACGCATGGCCAGAGGTCCAAATTTCTCCCTTTGCCAATAATTTTCCCTGCTATCTACGAATCAGAGTCCCCTTAACTCAGGGGCTGACAGTATGCTATTGGTTTGGTAAGGTTCAAAAAGCCTAATTAGGCAAGTTTGTCTAATTTCAGTGTCACAGAAGTGTTTCTTAAGTGTTGTGCTCCAATATCTGACTGCGAGTTCAGCATCATTCTCCAGTCTCGGGCATACTGTAAATTATATCTGATACATACCTAATTTTTTAATGTGCTATCACTAAACTCGGGTGGACTGCAAAACACGGAGCAAGCAAACCAGAAGTAACAGTGCTGAGTTCATCAACAAACAAACAATAGTGAGGTACACACGTATAGTACTGGGCAGCTCGCACAGGGAAACTTTATTTTCTGCCACGAGAAGTCACAGGGGAGATTTTAGCGTTAACTGGATGTGGAAGAAAATGGAACATGAGAGTTCATGCATGCAACTTTCAGTGGGGGACCGGGCTTCATTTTTTCTTTTTTTTAGCCCATCACAATCTGTGACTCAAAAGCCTTGGGCAAGACCTATCTAGTGAACCATCATCACCGCAAAGCAACTTGCCTTTTAACTCTGTCGAATGTTATTTTATTCATTTCCAATTGAAAACACCTCTGGAGATGCACATAAATTCATTGGGCCCTTTCTAAATTGGCCTTGTACTCCACAGAATGCCCGAGCATCGCAATGCTTGAATCATAGGACTAATGATGTGATACAGCTAAACTCAGATGGAGTGCAAAATATGTAGCAAGTGAATCAAAATTCATTTAGCATCAGCAATACTGGGTTGTTACAGTCAATAATGTTTTACCTTCCCAGCAGCCACATTTTTACAACAGCTACCTACTTGCATCATCGATGTCTCTGGGTGTAGGGCAAGCAAAGGCTTAAAGAAAAAGAAACTTGAGAAAGCCAGAATCATTAATCTGTGTTGATTTCTGCTGGATCCACAGAGGAGAGCCACAGGAGTTTGCCCACGGTGTATTTTGAACCATTACAAAGAGTCTCATCCGAAGGCAATGTGCACTTACGTGTTAATTCATACGTCGTTAATGCAGAGCTGCTGTTCACTGTCTTGAAGCTGCTTTGGGCTATTCAGGGTAAGCAAAGCAGAAAGCTTGTTACAGTGCAAGGAAATAGTTATTGCAAATGATGTACAGCAGAGACAGAGGCAAATGAGGCAGCACACCCATACACAGTTTAAGCTTTAGGACTATACCTTGAAGGGCAATAAAATCACATCACTCTCTCGTAACACATCGAAAGCATCTCGCTCACATGGGGCTGTTTCATTTCCTCCTCAAACAGAGGAGCTCACAAATACACAACACAAAAATGTTCTGACTTTTAGATTAAATAGAACAAATGAATAAAAATGAAATGAGTTCTAGGGGCAAAAGCTCTCAGTGGTGCATTACATCTTGATTTCTCAAGATGCAAAATTCAGAACCTGAAGAGCTGCAGAGTACAGAGCCGGAACGTGGGCCACGAAGTGAACACTTACATCAGGGCAGGACCTGTTTCTTTAAGTGTGAATTTGATTTCCTGCAGTTTCACTTAAAGAATTCAATAGTCCTGCTGTGAGTGAACTGTAATAATACGCTAAGCTGTGCAAAACCACGGGTCAGTGAGGAACAGAGGTGTTCTAAGGTGAGAATTATGAGGAGAAAGAGGGGAATTTATCTTAAAATACATTTGTCTCCACCCCTTTCTCTCTCTGTCTCTTGACTCCCTGGAGAGGTACAGCTCGTTTTCTCTCCTCTACAGTGATTAGGAACATTGCTGCAGGGCCAGACAAGAGGAGGGAAAAGAGGAAATGGGTTGGTTTCACAGGCTCTCCGGCTTGTGAGAGCATCCAAATTCATTATTTCATAATGTACAGAGTTGGTCATTCAGTTTTTGTCTGAGAAAAACCCTTCTGCATTCCTACACCTATGAGAGCTTTACATCTCTGCTCTGTCCTGGTTCAAGCTGCACAGTCTGAGAAGTCTCATTAGCTCTGACCACGTGAGGTCAGAGTTAGGGGCTTACGTTACATTTAAAGCACTCACTTATCCCACACCCTCATTAAAATTCACTCTTGCTTTTGTAGAAATCACTTCTATGGGTTCAGGAAAGCATGGCAGATGATGTAAGATATTAAAATAGTCTCACTCAACCCTATTCTGCTGCTCTTGGAGTATTATCTTATTCTGAATACTCCAGTAACATCAAACCGGACAAAAGCTGGTCCCTCCATGAGCACATCTCATTGCTGGACCTTATTTCTCAAGCCACTGAGTGTTCACGTCTGCCTCCCATCATCTTATTCTGCCTATTCTTCCCTCTGATTTCCTTTCTAGCCTTTATCTAAAACGCCTTTTCATTTTTTCTATTATTCCTCTCCCTCTCCACCTTCGTTCCATGTGAGCCATAAATCCCAGTGACTAACGTGGAAAGCAGGCACCTAAAAATTCTTGCACATCTTTGCTATTTTCTTCTAAAATATGGACAAGCACTTTGAAATTATAAAAATACCATTTAAAAATTCTCCTCAGCTGTTTCTTCATACCGTAAAAAGAAAAAAAACAAAACGTCAATTATAAAAACAATTGGAAAAAACAGCAAGGAAGGAAAAAGTTGCCAGCTGAGGAAAATGAAGTGTCTCTCATTTGAAGGCAGAACAAAGTGTACCCGGGTAATTATGAACTGGAGGTAGTGGAAAGCAGGAAATCAGAGGATATGTGGGGGACAGACCATCAGTTCCAGCGTGCTGGCAGAGATCAGCACAGACCATTACAATGCTGATCACACCGAAGGTACTTGCATTTTTCAGCATCTTCAGGCTGATTGTGCGAAACCTGAATTATTCCCAGCACTCTTAGACTTACATTTTATTTCCTTGGGGCAAGAGGGGATGTAGCGCCTGGTGTAATGAGAGATTACCACTGAGGGATATTTTAGGGTCCAAACCACAGGCTTACGTGTGAGCTCTGCTCTTAAAGCTGAGGGGTTCTGGATGTTTTTGGATTCTGTCCCGGGCCCGGCGTCGTAATCCAGCTCGCGGTAGTAGATGCGGTATCCCAGCAAGAGCCCGTTCAGACTCTCCACTTTGGGGGGCTGAAAAACATCCACGTGAAGAACAGGTTGGTTAAGGTGTGCACGGCAACAAACATCCATCACCAGGGGCAGTGGCTCCGTGCCCTGGTGAAAACAGATGTTAATAATGCACAGGACTGAAGGTTGTGCGGTTTGAAAAACACAAGTTAAAGGCAATTTTGAGGATTTTGCTCAGCTGTGGTCATTGCAAGAGGCTCTTGACTGAAAAATCCACACCGAGAACCAAGCTCCTTTCCTTCTCGGCCCACAGAAACGTGGGTGTGATGAAGGCTAAATAAATAAGCCCCCCCTGAAAATGCAGGTTGCTTTCCACCAACACTGGAAGAGCCAAACAGTGTTTCACTGCTTCCAAAAAGAAATAAATTGTTTTGTCACAGGCAGAATTTCTTCAGTGGCTCTTTTCCTTGGGGACTGATCACAGGACAGTCTTCACTTGGCATTATTTTACTGAAAGATACATGAGAAAATAAAAAGGAAAATACAAAGGAATAATAAAAACTGTTCTGGCTTTGATTAGGAAGACAAAACAAGGTCCAATAACAACCTCATACAGGCATTTAGAGAGGAGTCACAGTGTGATGGGCTCTGGTATGTGCACAGAGGAAAACCCAGCCTCCTCCATAACAGCTCGGAGCAGTTTGGCACATACAGCCATGGGATGGCTCAAATAGGAGTTTATTTCCCTCTGCAACATGCTGAGAGATGCTCGAAGACATAACCCCTCAGCAAGGCTTCTCCAGCAGCCCCTCACATCCTCCTTCAGATACAGATACACAGCTGGCACACTGAAGAGGAGATTCGTGTCTGGGTGGCTTGCTTAAGCAGAGACATGCAAAGGGATTCCTCATGTTTGGGGAAAAAAATTACTTTCCTGAGTCTAATGCAGGCTATGAACTGCAGAGAAGAAGAGATGCCCTGAGCCCTTTATCTTCTAAAGATTCTTTTACTGAAATTTAAGGGGCTGAAAGTACAAATGAAAAGGATTTTAATGATGATCTTGCCTTTAATCCAGGAAGATCCCTACCAGCCTTGAGAACTTTACTAAGGAAAAGCATTGTGCAAAAATTAACTGCTGGTGTGAAACACGGTCACAATAGAAGGTAATGTCCATGCAATTTTAATGAAGAAAGTAAGGACATCTTGATAGAAAGCAGGAAGATCTTTGGTCATAACCTGGCATTCTGCTTCCAGAAATGACATGAATTTTCCATTACTCCATTACAATGGCAAGAGGAGGAAGAGATCTGTCCTGTCTCAGTGCCAAGGACTTTGCTTTGGGTGAGGGCTGAAGGAATTAAGTAGAAAGACTGCAGCTTATGGAAACCAAAAAAGAAAATTACATCAACCAGAGTATAAAGAAGTCACACAGCCACCAGGAAAAGGGGCAGAACCCACTCCTGCAAGCAGCTGCCTTCTTTTGCAGATGTCCTGCACAGAGCCTGCTGAAAGCAACCCAAACTGTCCCAAGATTTCACTTGCTCTGCCTGATTGGAAATCTCTTATTCATCACTGTTTCATGCTCATCACTGTGCTCCATTCTCTGGCAAAGCTCTGGCCACCTTTCACTGTTACTTGGCATCTGCATTAGAGGATGATGCTGTGAGGGACTGTGAGGGACCTCGAGGATCATCAGGGCTGGGACCTGCCCGCTGCAGAACCCCACCTGCTGGAAGCCTCTCTCACAAACAGAACAACCTCCACCAGAAATGGAGCTCATTCTTCAGCTTCCCAGGATTCCTGTTGGGAAGCTGTTCCCAGCCTCACCACTTGGTTAGAAACCTTCATCTAATTTCTGATCTAAATAATTCATAGCCAGTTTCTAACCATTTGTTCCTGTGCTAACATTGCCTTTTGGGTTAAATTGTTCTTCTCCCTGTGGGGTGTTTACTCCCGTGATGTATTTTAGAAAGGGCAATCATATTCCCTCTACGACTGCATTTTACAAGGCAAATAAATCAAGCTCTTGTACAACAGCCTTTCCCAGTCTCAGGCTGAGGGCCCCTTGTCCAAGGGACTAAGAAAATGGACCAAACAGAGCACCAGGCTCCTCCAGGGCTGCCCCATGAAGTTACTGCTCACGGACCAGCTGAGGTGCTCTCCTGTGCAAGAAGATGAGATGAGGGTACTGGAAATTATCAGTATCTCTCTCCTGATCTTTTCTTTTTTCTTTTCCAATCTTTTGACTTTTTGTTTTCTGTATTGCACTGAAGTTGCTTTAGCCCTGATGGTGCCCTTGCAGAGAAGGGCTCCACAGCACAGCAGTGTCCTCATCTCCCTCTGACTTTTCCTATTTTAATTACTAATACACTTCTTTTAAATTTAAAAGAAAGAAAGGAAAAAAAAAGGTTGAAGTAGAATATCCTGCAGAACTCTGAAAGGAAAATCCTGGTGAAGCTGAGGAGGAGACTGTGACTCCCTGCTCTGCCATGTAATTGCCTAACAGGTAAAGCTTAACTTCTCATTGTGGTCCAACGCTGATCTTATGAGAGCAAACATTGTTTTCTTCTGCTATCATGTGATTCCCCATTTTTTCCTTCCTTGAGATTTAGGACAGGAAAGCTCAGAAAATAAATAGCTTGCTAACTTGTCTCTCTTTTTGCCATGGAAATGATGATTCTTTCCTGAAAAGGGTACTCAGCTAAAAGGTCAGGTCTTCCCCTTCCTATCTGTCTTCTGTGGACAAAACTCTGCTTTTGATGTAATGGATTATTTAGGATTTTGTAGGAAGGCCTGGGGGATCTGCTGAAATAGGTAAAATGGTTATGAGTGGCAGCCCATAATGTTATACAGAGGTAAGAGAAACATTTTTGTGCTGTTTAAAGATAAATAAGTAAAGACTGAAATGTAAGTTTGAATAATTGGTATCTCTAAGGTAGAAGCAGAACAGTACATGATCCTGATGTTAAGTGTAACATCCTCCAGAACATCTGAAATAACCTTGCATTATTGATACAACAGACCTCACTGGAAATTACTTATTTTCTTCCTCCTTTAAATTTAAAAATAATGGACAGATTGGACCCAGCAGCTGAAAGCCCAGATAATGCATGGAGAGTTTGTTTTGTGAATTATTCACACAGCCCAAAGTTAAGAATTTAGCTTTGCTTGGAAATCCACTCTCCCATTTAGCTTGACTGCTGTTTTCAGTTTACATTATTTCTTAGACACTGCTGTGAAACTTCCTCTTAATTGGAGGCTATTGTGGGACTTGAAGATTTTTGTTTATTTGAAAAATATAGTACGGTTGAATTACCAGGACCTATTAATATACATGTGGTAATGACATATAATCACCCACAACTCCCTCGAGATGGCTCTGGCACAACAACCCCATTTCACTTGCATGAAATGAAAAGCATCCAATTACCTAAATAACCACCTATTTCACATTAACTACACACCAGTAATCAGTCAGCTGGGGAAATGTTTATTTCCGTGGTCCATCGTGCCTCACATCCTCTTTGTCCTCTCTTTCTGTACTTTTCTCCCTCTTTGCTGGGGGCTCTCTGTTGTGGGTGGGGAGGTAGATTTGCATCTCTCCATGATTCCTTTGGTAAAGCTGCTCAACATGTCTCCTGTTTGCTCAATATGCTGTAAGCAATGCTGCTGCTCAGGATTACCCTGCGTGAGCTGGGGCCAGGCACCCAGCGGCACAGCCAGGCAGATTTTAAAGTGCTGCTGCACAGCAATAAACAGACCCTCATCCATATATTTTTCTTCCAAAAATGCAAGGAGTCCCATCTGCACTGTAAATGCATATGTACATTTTTCACTATAATGCAATCTGTCCAAAGCCATCCTTATTATGTGTGGGGGACATTGTCTCGGGAGCAGGGTGGGCAGAGGCTTTCCAGGATGGGTTATGGATAATGTGCAGTGCCCCACTGGGGTCCCTCTATTCATGCCCACTCTGCAAAAAGAAGCCTCAGGCACTGGGTCACAAAATGTTCCTGCATCTCCCAGGAGGCCGGGATTGAGAGATAAAGGAAGCAGAGGAAATGCCAATATAAAACGCAGACTTGACACAAATACTTCCCCATCCAACCCAGAGGGATGGTGGAGAGCTCAAGCTTCCTTTCTTTTCTCTGAAGAAATCTCACTGCTTTGCTCTCAAAGAGCCAAGAGGGCATGTGGAGCACCTCAGAGGTATGAATGGGATCTCAGGCACTGATCTCAGGCTTCTGATCATTTCAGCAGCAGGAGGAGGCCGTGCACGACGCGAGCCAGAGTGAGCTTTTGATTACCTGATCTTCCCAACACCACGCTCCGTGGAACGTTTTCCGTGTAAAGATGCACAACTATGGAGATCAACAAAAGGGCAGGAGAATCTGACAAGTAACAATCTGGGACATGGCTACAGCGGGGCACAAAGTAAAAGCAGCTGCCGGGAATCTCCATTCATCACTAAAGTTTATGCTAGATCGGGCAAATAAGGAAGTAGCTGCAGTCCTTCAATGTTAGTACAATACTTCCAGCTCAAGAAAAAGTCCCTGGCAATGTACCCTTAAATTCAACAAGTCAAAGCAGCCAAAAAATTGTTCACAGTAACATCAGAATTTTTCATTTTACCTACCTGCCACTGCACAAGGACAGAGGAAGTCGTGTGGGGAGTTACCAACACAGAACTGGGTGGTTCATCTGGAACTAAACAAGAGAAAAAGAAACAAGAGCATTTACAGCAAGAAGGTGGAAAAGGGACAGCTTTTCTTTCGTTCATCAAATTCTTTTTCTTCACTGCTGAAGGAAATCTTCCATCCCAGCTGCTATGTGGTGGGTCTCAAAAGGAACACGGTGGGTGTGGATGCTGGAACCCAGGGAGAAGACAGGCACTTCTCTTACATCCCCTGCTCTGTGGCCTTGGCAGCTTGAGCAGGAGCAAGAAAAGCTGAGGGCATAAACCTGGAGGAAGCTGCAGCAGCCAGCTGACCACCAGGTGCCCATTTGTAAGGGAGTTAAACCAGCTGTGTGCGGGCTCCGAAGGGTGACAAAACTGCTCCCAGATTTTTCAGGAGATTTTTTTGCCACAGCTGAGGCAAGCCCACCTTGAATTCAGGAGTCTGTGTCACATAGTCACACATGACTTTAGTCAGGACAGCTTGATTTACCACAGCTTAACCCCTTACTGTGCCCAAGGCCTGTGGCACTCCCAGACACTCCACAGCAGCTCAAAGACGTGAAGCAAAGGCTTATCAGGAGTTCCCAGCCCTCCACAGTGCAATGCTCAAGTGGCAGCACTGGGGTTGCTCAGCAGAATAAATGTTCAGTTTGTTGAGGAGGTGAGAAGCTTCGAGTTTTCTCCCTGCTGTATTGTGAGGAGGCCAAGCACAGCTCTGGATTCACCATAGTTAAATTCAGAGAGAACTTAACATCAAATTTTAAATTCCAAAACAGTGAGTGAGTGCTGCCTCATTAGCATCAGTTACAGCCTGCACTGACCCTGCTGCTGCTGCTGTGCAGGAAGGTGGGAAGCCAGGATGCCTTTAAGGGGCTGCTTAGCACATTAGTCAGGTAAAACATGGGTTCCTGCTCAACTTCCCACACTCCTGAGCTCCGTCCTCTGTTCTTCTGATTTTAAGATTACATTCCCTTGCAAAATGGCTCCCTATTTTTATATCTCAGTGTCATTTCTAACTAGTCCCTCCTTGCTCTGTAGGAAATCCTGGGTAATTCCTAGCACCATATATATAGAGAGATAGATAGATAGATACAGATATATAAAACCATAGAACCATTTAGGTTGGAAAAGACCTCTAAGACCATCAAGTCCAACCATTAAGTCAGGACTTCCAAGCCCAACACTGAACCATGTCCCCAAGTGCCACATGTACATGGCTTTTAAATCCCTCCAGGGATGGGGACTTGACCACTGCCCTGGGCAGCTTGTTACAGTGCTCGAGAACCCTTTCAGTGAGGGAATTTTCCCTAATGTTCAATCTAAACCTCCCCTGATGCAACCAAGACATTTCCTTATGTCCTACCACTTCTTACTTGAGACCCCCACCTCACAACACCCATATATCTATGTATAAAAAATGTTTATCCATGTATTTATCCCAGTATTATCCGATTTCCCAGGGTAAAAGCACATACTGATGCTTTTCCTACTTTGCAGAGTTCCCTTCTCCATTCAAGACATCAGAGCTACTTCTGCATTCAGGCATCAACTTTATACAATCAAGGAATTAGAAGCTGATCTCTAAGGCTAAAAATAAAAGCCTTGTCAATGTCATTCACAGTTTATTAGTCCTGATCTGCAGGATTAAATGCTCATGCTTCCAGGAGCTTCATGCTCTTTCTTACTTATACCTCAGCAATTTTGCCATACTGCAGACTGATGTGGATTGTGAGGGGAAAACAATTGAAGAAACTTCTTCAAATGTATGCAGGGTTCTACATTTATTTTTAATGCTCTCTTGTAAATTATTCAATTTCTGCAAAGATAATGGTTAGTGCAGAGTTTGGAAGCCAATCAAATGAAGTTTAAATCCATTTTGAGACTCCTGAAAGTATGATTCATTATCAGAGGGCACAGCAGGACACTTAGGGCTGCTTGTTAATTCAGCCATGAATCACTGCTACCTGTGTCAACTTCCTGTGGACAAAACTGCTTTGGCTGTTGGTTTTCGCTCCAGTCTCCATGGAGAACACCCTGCAGTGGGCCCAGGAGCCCTGGGGAGCCCCCACCCCTCAGCGACGGCCCCACTGTGCCTCTCCTCCTCCCTTACCATCCTGCAGGGTTGTGACCGCCTCTGTCTCCGCGCTGAAGTCGCTGTCCCCGATGTCGTTGGTGGCCTTCACTCGCAGTTTGTAAGAGGTGAACGGGTTCAAGCTGTGGAATGGGGAAAATAAAGCTGAGGGATGAAATCTCCCCCCCCGCCCCCATCACAACTTGCCTCTACGGAGAACCTGCCCGCTGCCAACCAGAGTCACTGAGCAGTTTGTCTCCTCTCCCCATCGCCTTTTCTCTGCAGCCTCCCCCAGCTTCCCACGTGTTCCCAACCCTGCTGCCATCAGCACCTTCCCAGATGTCCCTGCCCTGAGTTCCTAGAAACACTTCTGGATTTGTTGCTGAATTGGGCACCAGAAAACAGACGTGAGGCTGCAGCTCACGGAGCAGCCCGCGACTGGGGCTTGCTATCTGAGTTCTGCATGGCTGTGCAAAGCCTGGCTTTCAAGGTGCTTTGCTGAGATATCCTCCAAAGCCATCCGGGTCGTCCTCTGAGCACGGATGGGGAGGACAGGTGGGGAGGAGGCAGGAGACGTGCCCGGGGTCGGCCAGTGCACAGCAGGCACTGGAATTCAGAGTGCCAGCTCCTGACTAATCCCCTACACCACACCACTTGATCAGTGCATTTTTCCCTGCTGAATCCCAAATTAATGCCATTACCTGGATTATTTAATAAAGACAGCAACAACAGGTTCCCTGCAGCTCTTTTATCTATGCGGTGCTTTAAGATATGCAAAGAGTGATTTCCAGCTGACATAACCTTGCAAAGACGCTTCTGTCTCAGCTTGGCAGGGGAGGTGAAGGGGAGGCTGCCTTTGGAGTCGCAGGCAGAGGCTTGAAATGCAGAGCTGTAACTTACGGGGGATTAATTAATTGGTAGTGTCTAACCATCCACTGGCAGATGTACCACTGACTACGAACCCAAGTTACTTGTAAGGAATGATTAAACATCAAGGATAATGCATTCTGATGGGCAGCACCCTCACATCCACGACTCTTCTGGACTTCTACAGGAAAGTGCTTTTAGCAAGGGGGAGAAGAAATCTCATTCAGCAGTGCCACCCTATCAGGACAGAATTACTTACCTACAGCAACTTTAATTAACGTGAATCATCCTTTTTGAGTTTTTGTTTTCAGTCATGCCAATGGTTTCCTTGTTTGTACAGGTTTTGACTGGAAAGATACTGGCACACGACCAGTGAGCTGCCATATACCACAGCCACTAATGCTTTTAATAACAGACCCAAAAAATCTGAATCTGAATGCCTGGAATACCTGATTCTCCTAAAGCTCACGGCCTTTTAGAAATAATCTGATTTGTACTGGCTCGTCAACAGAGGAAATGGACAGCAAAACAAGTACCTGCTCGTAGACATTCAATTACTTTTGCTGATGTTACAAGGACTTTAATTACACCAGTATTGCTGAAGATATAATGAAGCCTGAATAACAAAGTTTAAACATTCTGATGCTATCTATAAACTTCAGTATGGAAAATACAGATAAAAATGGTTCTCATTTCATCTGGAAAAGCTTATATAGAGATAATTGCAATGCAGCATTCAGAGTGGATTTTAACATCAGTCACTACTGAAAGGATTTTTAACTAGTTGTATTTTACAGAGCACTGTGTAGCTACATATGATTTAGCCTGAGTAGTGTTATCTGTGGTGCTGAGCTTCCAGGAAAGGCTTCAAAAAGATGCACTGCAGTCCACCTTTAATTAGATTTATTGCGTGACCTTCAGCAAATCTCTCAACTGCTGTTCACAACACCACCTCTAAAATGGGAGCAGTGGCCTCACTTAACCTCTCTCCCCCAAAAAGGCTGTGAAGCTGAGCGATGCTTGTTTTGGTTCCCTAACTAGTGGGAAAGTATGGGAATTTCTGTGCTAGCCTGGGATCACGCGGTACCTCTCAATAACGCAGGACGTGGCCTCGTGGCTGATGGAGGAGGAGTAGGTTTGCCACTCTCCGTTGGGCAGCTCCCGCACTTGCACTGTGAAATAGCGGATTGGTGACGAGCCATCGCTTCCCGGGACCCACTTCAGCACCAGGCTCCGTGAGGACACGTCGCCCTGCGGGGTCATCACCTGCCTGGGAGGTGCTGGTCGCTCTGCAATCAAACCATAATTTAGCTGCTTTGAGAGGAGATTCAAACTGACGTAAAATGTGACAAGCCTGGCCAGATTTTTCACAGTGGTAATGCCACAGGACATTGAACTTTTGGATTTGCCACATGAAGTATACAACCATCCCATCCCTTAGCCTTCTACTGCAAGGAGGAGCAGTAAAACTGATTCTTATCTCCCTGCATCAAAGGTCACCACAGGATATAAACCTTGCTCAAGTGGACCTCAAACTTGAGGGGGTCTTGACCTGGCAAGTTAAAGAAGAATCATCAGGACCGGCAGCCAAGCAAAGCAAGGCAATCTTTATGAAACTCAGCTGTGCTTCTGGCTGCAATTGCTCTTTTGACAGAATCTGTGTGTAAATTAGCTCACTTTTAACCTGGTCTTACTCCTTGGTACCAGGAACTCTGTTCTCTCTGTGCTATGCAGTGTCCTCTTCCCCCAGCTGAGGCACAAGGAAGAGGAAGGGGTGAGCTGGAATAGGCTGTTGTGTTGGAGAGTCCAAGCATACACAGCTGATGCTGAATTCCTGCACCAGGCAAAGAACCAGGAGCCATCAGCAGCTCCTGGTGCTGCTGCTTCCAAAGCCCAGCCTGAAACCAGCACAGAGCTGGGGCTTGAGCACGTGGTGCAGGTCCTTTCCAGAGCTCCCCAACTCTTCCCTTCATACCCACCTAACCTTGAACCTCCAAAGTCAAACCAGCCAGTGCTGAGGGAGATCTCTCCAGAGTAATTACCCTCACACCTCTGGGACGAGCAGGGAATGGCAATGCAGGTGTAAGCACGCCAGCCCCCAACTGTTTCATTACAGATCTCCTTTCCCGTCACCGCATCTCCGCACTCCATCGATTTCAATAGAGAAACTCTATAGAGTGAGGAATAATTGTTTAATTGTTTATCATGAAGATTATTGATTCTGATTAAAATGTATGGCATGTAATAAAGCAGAAATTGATTGGAGACACCGCAGTGACTTGCTTTTGAGAAGCAATTCAATTCAACTTCATCAGCACTTGTTTCCATAAACACACCTCTGCCTGCCTGATTCCTCACGGCTCCGTATGGCCAGCGCTTCATTTCCCTGCCATCCCCTAAACCCATTTCCTGCGTGTTTTGGCATTTCTCTGCAGCCTGCTCTCGCTGACATCAGTGCCCAAAGACTTGTAAGCTATTAGCTGGAGGAAGCCCTGGGTGCCAGCAGCCTGCGAGCAGCAGCACGACGCGAAAGGTCAGTGCCTTACACTGACAGGCGGAGACAGGGACGCGGGGTTATTCCATGCCAGGGAGGGAGAGTCATGCAGGGATTTTATACATTCTGCCGGTAAGCTCTGCAGTTTTGGGCAGGTCAGATCTTGCAGTCAGTCTCCCATAACTGGGTTTCCTTCTGCTGCTAATGGGAGATCTTAAAATCTCCTGTGTTGCAGGATATACTCCCTGACTGTTTGTACAATCCCATTAGTATAAAGAGTTTATTTATGGGAGTTTAGCCACAAGCAAATGCTAAGGTGAGCTGTCTGTGCAGGAATGTGACTCCTTGACTCTACCAGGCCACCTGACTCTATGGACTGCTTTTAATTTCTTGCTACATTTAAATTTTCTGACTCAGTTCTACCCTGATCACTGGTGTTGACTATTCTGAAGTGTAGACTCAAAGCACTGCAGCAGAGCCTCTGGAGAATACAGCCACAATATAACTTGGGATCTATAAATCACAGGCATCGTTGCAAAATGTAAAGATTTATACTGGGATTAACCAAGGAATTTACAAGGGCAAGAGTGACCAATTTTGCTAATTTTAAAGGGAATTTTTGTGTCTATCTACCTTAGTAACAAGGACTATGAGGATATTAAATACATCTTTATTAACAGGAATTAAATATCTTTCCATTCTAGAATATTTATTGTCATGTATACAAGTTTCAGGTTAATTTCTTGTTAGCAGAACAGCTGCACTAGATAAATTTCTTTATCATCCCCTCTTATCATTCTTGCTGATGTGAGAAAACACATTGTTGTCCCTACACTTTATATGGGATCAGTAAACTCGTGGTTCCAAAGCACGTAGAGACCCAGCAGAGCTGTCCATCAAAAAGAGAAAGGGATCACGTTGCACTGTGGTTTGGGTACTCAAGATAACCCTAAAGCATTGATAGCAACAAGGGGTCATTGTTCCCACATCGGAGCTGGGAGTTCTGCCTTGAGCTATTGTGCATCCTTGTGCACCGTCTGGGCAATCTGAGCACATTTTATTGAGCAGGAGAGGCTCTGAGCTTTGAGAATTCACATTTTTTGGCATGGTGGGGTTTTTTTTGAAGCTTCTACATGTCAGGCTTTGAACCTCCCCTTTGACAGCAATCAGACAGGGGCAGGAGAAACCTTGAGCTGATAAATCTCTTTGATGGACAGTATCTTTAGCAGAGGCACTTCCAGTTTCCTAATACGTCTCCAGAGGTTCTTACTCTGAGGACTGCACTGTTATGCACTGGGAAGGCTGCACGTGACCTGCAGAGCTTTGCCAGAGGGAATTTTAAACCCAACCAAACAGGCCAGGAGTAGTTGAAATGCTCCTCACAGGCTCTTGCTGGTGGTAGCTGAACATCAGACCAACTTCCTCTCTTTCTTAGAAGTGTTAGAGGAAAATAGTAAGGAAGACATTGTGGGCAAATATAATGGGAAATCGATACCCTTGCACTAAATGATGTGCAAGGTGTAGAAAGGACTTTAAACAAATGATTGCTTATTAGGTACGTCTTAGGAATTGAAAGTAAATATCATTGGTTGCATTATGTGCAAAACTTGGGCAAGGACCAAGAGCAGGCCCACAAGCACACGCAGAAGTTCTAACAACAGCTGAAAGATGTCCGTGGAGGTCTGGCCTGTGACCTGCTGGAGCGTGCTCCTCTCTGAACAGCGGCTCTCATGAGTCACGGAAGTTGTACGGTTCTAGTTTTGAGGGAGAATTTTTCTAAAAAAAAATCAATATCCAGGCAGCACCATCGGTCAGAGCAGCACGTGGCACAAACCCCAGTGGTGCTGGTAGAGTTACCCTGGCTTGTTTGGATTTTGCCAGCTCAAGAGACCAGATACATCCTTTGCAGTGGAACGTGGCCTATGTGCAAGACCAGGGTAAAACCCACACTCTTGTTCTCCACCAACATATTCACCAATATATCCTCTTTTAGCTCTGAATTTAAAAAAAAACCAAAAATCTTCATGCACAATTGAAAAATGCAAATTTTCTAGCTGCAGCTCTACAGATCAGTTCTAAAACTGGAGAAACGAGCAGTTACTTGAGCCAAAGCATTTAAAACAAGCAGCGATGCAGAGCAGATCCTGTAATACCTTACACGTCTTTCACATTTTGTTACATTTGGTATCATTTACACACACGTATAAAAACGCCACCTTCAAGTAGATTCCCCTCAGAACAGAATTTGTCTGGAGAGTCAGGATGCAAACAACCATTTCATGGCTGGTGCAAGAAGCAGAAAAAGTCCGGGCAATCCAGATGCAAAGGCTCTGCTTGAGTGCGTGGCAGCGAAAGGCCAGAGTAATTACAAACACATTAGGTCAGGGCTGAGGCACAATGGAGGAGCCATGGAGAAATTCTGCAACACCGCTGCCTCTCATTCTGCGTTCCCTAATCAATATAATTCATCCATCACTTACTTTCTTAAGATTGCAATCTTTCTAGAAAACGAGAGAGCTGAAAAAAAGCCCCATCTGACTGCAAAAGGAGGCTGCATATGGCCAATATAGCAGCTGATGGAAAAATCAATTCCAACAGCCCGGCAGGTTAGAAGAACTGTGTCTCATAAAAGTCTGCCTCGCTTTCTCAAATCATGATGTTGCTATGGATTGGGGCAGGTTTATGGGGTGAGAAGGAGGAGGTGCAGCCTGCTATTAAAATCCCCCGAAGTGCAGCGCAGGCTCCAGGGCAGGCACAGAAATTCCCTGAACCCACGGCTTGCAAGCATTACCTCGTTTTTCAGTGGTGATCACCGTGGCTTCCAGAGGCTCCCCCCAGCCCTGCCTGGTCTTGGCAGATGTCCTGAAGATGTAGGCTGACTCTGGGCTCAGGTCTGTAGCCGTGAACTGCCGGACTGTGGAGCCAACCTCCACCGTGGTGAACTTGTTGGGGCTGCTGCTGGCCAGGCGGTAGGCGACCTGGTACCCTGCAACCAGAGAGGGGAAAAGGCTCAGCTGGCTTCTCCAGCAGGAACAAAAGAGCACCAGCACTATTAGTTTATCCTAATTACATGCTTATCTGAAGTCAGGAGCAAGTAATTTACTGCCTTTGGTGTTACAAAGCTCTGCTCTATGTCAACGCCACACACCTTACAAGGGAAATCACACACACACAAGGGTCTGCTGGATACAACTGCCGTGAAACCGAGTTCGCTTTCCACCCTTTATATCAACAAGATGCAAAACCAGTTTAATCTTTCCTGGGCACACTGGTACCTTTTTGGAATGCAAAGGAGCAGAGTTGGTGCAATGTGTCACCTGATCGAGGTGGTTCAAGGCAATGCTCCAGTTCCAGCTTTCCAACCCATGCTCACAGGTTGTTCTGCCCTCTCCCAGTTTCAGCACTGGCTCAAATTCAAGGTTCTTCAGCTGCAGCTCCAGCAGCTTGGATTGCCCAAACCACGCAGCCTTCACACTGCTCCAGTCAAGGCTTGCTCCTCCTTCCTGCACGTGCTTTTCCCTCAGCAGCGAGTGCCAGAACTGCCAATAAAGCCACCCTTCTCCTGTCATTCAGCCTCGCTGCCCTTGCCCAGAGCCTGAGGAAGGAGCCTGCAAGCTCTGTGGTCCTGCTTCATCCATGCGGGTCTCAATAATCAATTTTGCTGATGCCTGTAAGTGATAACCCCCGTTCCAGCCTGCCTGACAATCAGGAGCTCACAGTTTAGCCTGGGTTATTAATGATTCCACTGTGCAAGGAGGGCTTCCAGGGTTCTTACGCACCACTGGCGACAACTGTCCCCCAAAGAGGGTCTGCCAAATGTTCAGATCCATTCTGTAAACCCAGCAATTCAATCAAGTTCTCAACTTCTGGAGCTCAATGGTAACTTCCAGTCCAGCAGCTGACTTCCAAAATCAATTAATAGCAGAACTGATGTGGGGTTTTATTGCCCAAGCTGAATGTATGATTTAACGCTCCATGGAGTTACACAGGGCAGAGGGCAGCCAACAAATCCGAATCAAACCAGCTGAAAACAAAACAGTCATGGCACAGTTCTGCCAACCCTCTGCTCCCCCTCCGAATGACAAAAGGGGTCTGCAGCACCTGAGCCATCTCTTTCTCACGGAATTAATATCCCAGGCCAGAGTCTGAACTCCCACCGCATCTTGGCTGTAACAAGACCAAGGGGAGCCAAACGTGGCATGGTTCACTCGGGAAGGTCGGTGCATGAAATCTGAGGGGCTGATTTTACCTATGGCTGTTAGAGAAAACCTAATGACATTTATTTCCCACTGTGAGTATGCAACAATTGCCACATTGGCACTCACAGAAAAGGCCCAGAGTTCCTGCAGTCCCTGGAAGCGATGGCACTCGCGTGTGGCGCACTCTGTCACAAGCAGTGGAATTTATTTGGGATACAGATGGTATTAATTTTGTTGTGCTGACTCTCACAGTGTCACAGATGATGCACCAGGGTTTCCTTGTCCTTTCTTCTCTGGCAGCTGCTCGGGGACATGGGGCAACAGCCATGGCTGCAGCTCGAGGAGTGACCCGAGGCTTCAGCCCCAGCTCCCGCAGGCTGTGGTTGGTTTATTCCTACACCAACGTTTCCACAGCTGGGTGGATAGATCTAGACTTCTTCAAAGGCTGGGAATAATATCCTGTGAGGAGTGCCTGGGGACTTTGGACTTGTCTAGTCTGGAGGCTGAGGAGTGACCTCACTGTTCTCTGCAGCTGCCCGAGGAGGGGATGTGGAGAGGGAAGTGTCGATCTCCCAGGGTGGTAAAACACTGGCACAGAGAGGTGGTGGCTTCCCCATCCTCTAGGAGTTATTTGAGGTCAGGTTGGACAGGGCTCTGAACAACCTTTTTCAGTTGAGAATGTCCCTGCCCATGGCAGGGGGGTTGGACCAAATGGCTTTTAAAGATTGCTGCTAACCCAAACTACCCTGGTTCTATGATCTCCCCAGGACTGAGTGATAGGTCACGTGGGAATGGTTCAAAGTTGCTTCAGCCAAGGTTCAGACTGGACATGAAGAAGAATTTATTTACAGAGAGGGGGGTCAAACCCTGGAACTGCCTTCCTGGAGAGATGGGCAATGCCCCAAGCCTGTCTAAGAGCCATTTGGATGAAGCCCTTAATAATGTTGTAACGTGGTCAGCACTGAACTGGTCGGGCAGCTGGACTTAATGATTGTTGTAGGTCCCTTCCAACTGGGATAGTCCACTCTGTTCTGTTCTATTCTAATCAATTAAAAAGTGTCCTGATTTTTCAGTGCTCTTGAGTGTGCTTAGATCCCAGCAAAGTCTTGGGGTCTTACACTTTCAACATTTCATTTTTTCACCTGCAAATTATCTCCTTTTATCCATGGGACTAGTTCTTCCATTACTGGTCCAACATATTTCTGTACCTTTAATGCTGCAATATTTTGATCTTTTTTAAAAGTCCATGGAAAGACAGAGAGCAACGGGGAGAAGGAACTGATATATATGATCCTTTTTGTTTATACTGATGTGAAGAATGTGGGAGTGAAAACCCCAGTGCAGGATCTCAACAAGGAGGAAAAACAGTCAAAGAAAAGCACTGGGGAAATTTTTACAGAAGCAGGAAAGATGAAGGAAAAAGCAACTAAGATGGCTAAAGAAGCTTGATAAAGGGACATAAGACGTAAAGAATAAGACCTGGAGGGAAACAGAGACTATTAAAAGAAAAGTTGATTTATCTAGTTATTAAAAGATAAGTATGATATCTGGGACATATCCTTGTTGAGTAATTTCCTCTCTTTTCTAAACCTTTGTAAAATATGAAGTGTAGTTAAAATGTAAGGGGGGAATAGAAAGATAACTATTTACTGCTAAATGGTGGCACTCATGCTGGAAAGCAATTACAAACATGCCCAGATCAGGCAAAGGAACACATACCTATCTAGGCCATTCAGTATCTTACACAAGAGTGGGTCTGTGGCTAGTGAAAAAACTAATTTAGCCATGAGAAAGAGGAAATCACTTGTCACAGCCTGTCTCTGTGACAGGCTCTGCAAACTCCCTTTCCATGCATCCCTGTGAAAAACAGCACCAGCTCTCACTGTCCTTTCCTACATCTGCTATGTTGGCTAAAAGTCTGGGGGAATATCTGCTTTCCTGAGTTTACACAACCAGAGCCATCACTTTAACAGATTTCCTAAGACACTCAACACTTTCATGAGTCTGATTCCGAGGCAAATATTCAGCCTTTACACCTGAACTCAGCTTGCTCTTATTGCTTCCTACAACTCACCTGAAACACACCCAGTAGTTCATTTTGATCCCCTACATCTTCTGTTAGACAGCTTGGGACAATGAGGATACAGAACTGCCACAAAGTGCATGACTTTTACTTTTTCTGAGTGACACCGAAGACTCAGTACTTAAACTACAGCTTTGATAATAACTAGGGCTAATGCAAGATCAAAAAGATAAAATTATTAAGTTGATGAATTTCAGCAACAAGGGATAGGAGAAGAAAGGAAATGTTAAGTGAAATCAAACGAGGCAAATCAATAGAGGTAAATGGAAAGTGTTCAAAGAGAAATTAATGTATGCTCGAGGGCTGTAACAGGCAATTGCTGCAGTGGAGGAATGAGCAGCTTCTTTTCCTTACTGTATTATGACACTAAGATGTTGCAGATATCTTAGGCAAAAAAAAGAAAAAAAAAAAGAGATTAAAAAATCAAACGTTATGAATGAAAGTATAACCTTTAAAAGGTGATCAGAGCAAACTTTTTGGGGAAAGGAATATCTTACAGAATGTGAGGCATCTGGATGGTCAATAAGAATCCATATTGTTTTCTTAATTTTTTCCCCATATAGCTTTAGATCCCAAACCTCTTCTGCTATAGGAAGTGCTGCCACTCACCAGGCCAAAACAGCACAAAAAACACCCCTGAAAGATCAAGTCTTCATGAGCTTATTTATTCATTAAAACTAGGCTTATTTTTCACTTTAGCGTCTTTTTTGAGCGTATTTTTGCGCGAGTTCAAGCAGTTTTATGAGCTGCACTTTCCAAACTCAATAAACGGCAGCAGCCCGAGCTGCCTGTTAAACGTTAGGTCACCGCAGCACAACCGCTGGATTCCCCAAAGCAAACAGGCGGGAGGAGGATGGCAACACCCCATGAATATCAAAAAGCTTTCAAGCTCATCACCATACAAAGCCCTTCAAGAAGTGACAGCACCCGTCGGTGCAGGCCACGGTGCAGCAGAGATACAAACACTTATTAATTTGTCACAGAACTCGGGGAGAGCCGAGCGACACCGCGAGGTTACGCTCGGCGCGGCGGAGCAGCAATCCGGTTTGTTGATTTTCCTGCTTATCTGTTTTAGGGCCAGCGGGTGTGCAAATGCAGCCTGGGATCAAAATAGGAATTTGCAAACATGGATTACATCCAATTTTGGTTCTAATTCTCGGTGGAGTTCTTACACTTTTTTTTTTGCTATAAGCTCCAGGTAGATGCTAAATATGAGGATACCGTGAGGAATACTAACCAGGGCCTGGGAGGATGTGGGTTAAGCTCTCATTTTCAGGGGGAGCTTACAGCTTGAAGTGCACATATGCACATTAATGCTTCATTTATCTTTAATAGTATTTGAAGGAACTATGTGGGTGCTGGCTGAACTGAGTGCAGAGAGGAAGACAGAGTGAAGCCTCAGACGGTTGGCATAAAATTCCCAGAAGGAAAAAGGGAAATATCTAGCAGTCTTGCCACAGTAAAATATTTAAACAAACAAACAAGTGGTTTTCCCTCTTGGTGCCTGCCAGTATTTCATCCTGCTAATCTCTCTCTGAAATGCCTGAACATGTTTTTATATAGATTACAAAAATGTTAGCTGCAAAGGTGCGTGTATACTCAGAGGACAAGGCAGGCAGAGCAGGAACATTAGTTCAAAGGCTCTGAATATAAGTTGCTCTTGCAAAGCAAGTGGTTTTTCTTTCGAGCCCCATGAGTGAACAGAAGGGCAGCGCACAAAATTATGTTCACTTATTTTTCCCAATGACTCCACTTTGGTGCACTTGACCAGGGGGTTACAGTGCTGTTTTGGAGGTTCATTATAGTAATGAGATGTAAAAAGTGTACAGGGGAAAAAAACAACCCAAAACCCCCAAAATTTGCAACCTTTCCTTAGAACGTTACAAATTGTTTTTTTATCTATTTCTGAAGCACAGCTCACTTCTTAGGAAAGATCACAGAAGAACCCAGCATGAGCAATTTTCCCTTTTTCTCTCTTTGGCAGCTAAGTACTTCCTCCAGGAACCTCAGTATTTCTACCACTGAAAAAATAAAAGAGTGAGAACTGTTGAATAAAGACAATGGACTTCAAAGACGTGGATGGGGGGAACTGGCAGGGTAATCCCCCTGGGAATGATTTCTAAGGGAAAAAGGAATCCAGGTTAGCTGACCATTTTAAGAGACAAAAAAAAATTGTACAACTAGCCAAACGCAGACAAAAGATGTTAAGAGGCCAATATGTTTGCATTCAGAGCTCACTAATGACCTGAAAATCAAAAGTGAATTGGACAAAAAGTTGAAACAGGACACAGCTCCAAGGGACTGTATAAATAGACAGCACAGGCACGTAGGGACAAAATCAGAACGGCCAAAGAGCAAAGCGAGTTATCACCTGAAGGGCAGCAAAGGCAATAAGAAAGATTTCATAAATACATTAGAAATCTGAGAGAGAGGAGGAGGACAGGTCAACGAGCAGGAAGAAAAAATGAGCACAGGACAGGTGAGGCAGAAAGGGAAGGAAGGCTGATACCTCCATTGCTTCGTTTTCACACACAACGAGAAGTTGGTGCTGACAAGATCCTCCACACAAATTAAAAGTGACAACAATGTAAGTAGGGATGTAGGCTGGAACAGAGAACAGGTTAATGAATATTTAGTTGAGCTGGATGTAATCAAGTCAGAAAGGCCTGATGAAATTTGCCCTGCAGAGATGGAGCCATCTCTGAATAATTAGCCATTCTCTTCTAGGACTTGTAGAAGACAGGTGACATCCCAGAACATTACAAAAGGGCAAACAGAGTACACTATCTTTTAAAAGGAGGCAAGACTGGCTAAAGGAATTATGGACAAATCAAACTAAAGTTCAATAACCAGAAAGATCCTGGAAGAAAATATGAGTCAATATACAAGCATCCATGAGGATAATAACGTGCCAAGGAGCAGCCAATATCTGTTTGATTGGAGCAAAAAATAAATATCAAATAATCTGTTTTCCATTTTGACAGTGTAATTGGCCAGGTGGGAAGAGTAGATGTGATCCACATTGACTTTGAGTAAGGCTTTAATATGGTTGCACAGAGTCCCACCAAAAGCAAACAGAATAATAGAATCTAAGAAGAATACCGCACATTTTGAGATGAACACTTAAAAAAAATAAAGTCAAAATGCTGTTATCAATGATTTGCTAACAACCTGGGAGGACATAGTAAGCTCTCATGAGACCTCATGAATGAGTCTGGTCCTGTTTAATACTCTCATTAATGACCTGGCTGATGGAATTGCCAATCTGCTTGCAAACTCCAAAAATGAAACCAAGCTGTGCACACTTTAGAGGACACGAGTGTCATTTAAAGAGATCTGAGTAATGAAGAGAGATGGTCTGGAATCAGTGAGATGAAATTCAATAAAGGCATCTGCGAATTATCACACTTAGAGAGAAAAAGCTTAATGTACTTGTAAAAGGAGGACTGGCTGACCTGGAGGTGTACTGTGGGAAAGGGCAGGAATGAACAGTGGGACATAAACCCTCTTAGTTACACCATCAGTGTAGTCAAGGACTCTATAAAGTATACTGGAAGGTCTTACTGGGCATGGGCTGTGAAAGACATTGGAAACAACAGTCTACATGCTAAACATGCCAAAGATTCTTCAAGGGACACCTTTTCCCTTTCCTTTCAACCCTGTGTTTGTAGGATTTTATCATCGCCATAAGGGCAGTGAGCAAGAACCAGCTTGGGAGGGGATGCACTGCACAAAGCACTCTGCAAAGACAAAATAAAGGAGAGTTCCTACTCCACTGAGCTTGCAGCAACTCCAGCAAATGAGGCCGACAAAGTGCAGCAACGTGAGAGGTTGGAACACAGCTGGGGGAGCAAAATGTCTTTTGCGCTTTCTCATCATTCCTACCAAATGATTTTTTTTTCTCTCTTTAACCACATCCTGTGACTCAAATCTCAGTCTCTGCTGAGAGCAAGTTCTAGGACACACAGTTCCTTAAAAAAAAGCAACAAATCAAACCCACAAGACAACCGGGAAGCCAAGCTTCCTCGAGCTGCAGAGAAACCCTGCGTGGATCCATCTCTGGCAGCTCACCGCTGCCAAGCTTCACACAGACTCCTCTTCGTGCTCAGAAAGTCCTGCAGCGTCTGCCTTCGGACGCCGTTTGATGATTTTCCTGTGTCTTCAGATGCCAGGATCACTTTGGTAAACTGCACACCTGAGCAAACACTTGGAGCTCTTGACTCAAGATTTAAGTGCAGTGAGGACTAGGTCTGTATTTAAAGCAACACCACCTCTGCAGGAGCATCTGAAGCAGACAGCCAGCAAGGAAGGCTTTAGAAAATATTGCTAAAAGCCTACATGCGAGCCTGAACGATGGCAGTGAAATTAGAAGCAGAAAGGCCTGGCAGACTGAGTACTAAACAAAAACAAAAGCTTTTGCGTCTGTTCTCAGAATTGAGACACAAATCTTTACTCACCAGCCAGAACTACTGTAAAATGTGTTCAGCATCAGCAGAGAACACAAAATTGCTTGGTAACTACAAGCTACGTTAATTTTAGAGGCAGGAATGGATTCTTACATTGTAAAAGTCTTCACATTTTAAGTACAATAGTGGCTGGTGCACATATTGCAAAGGCAAGCCAAGAGTTATGGGAGCAGGAAGGTGAGAAGGTTTTCCACAAATTCCTGTCATGCCTTGCTGCCTCTCTTTCCCTTGATGAAAGGACAAATAAGATTTAACTCCTCATGACCTGTCAGACGTATTATCCGAAGGAAGCAATAAAACGGAAGCACACATGAAACTGAAACGTTGGGCATGTCTGGAAAACGTGTGGAAAATCCAGGTCTCCAGGCAGTGTTCCCAACAGTCAGTCAAACAGGTTACCAACCCAAATGAAGATGGGAAGAGAGACGACATTCAGACACAGTGCCTTGAACGACACCTAACTCTGGCTCAGGAAACCCCACAGCACGGAGCCACGCAGACTTGTCCCCTCACCACAGCCCCTCAGCTGACAGCAGCACATTTTCTTTTCTTCAGCCAGAGATTTGCTCGTGTGCAAGGCACAGGAAAACCCAACAGCTGTAGCTTGCTCTGGTCTCCATCCCTCCACTCCCAGCCCAGGGTTTGCTGCTCCATCTTACCCAGAATAATTCCATTGGGCTCCTCCGGTGGCTGCCAGACGATCCGTACGGACGTCAGCCTCACCTCGGGGAACACCAGCCTCACGGGGGGCCCGGGGGCTGCAAGGGAACACAGAGATCATGGCAGCAAGGACTGCACAGCAGAGGGATCACAAGAGTTCTGCTCACCCTGTACAGAGCTCTCTCTCTCCAGTAATGCTTGGAAGCACCTGTGCGTGTGCATAGTATACATTTATTCTGAGGAGTCTGTCCATGGATGAAGGCCTCCAACACACTCAGGCACCAAACACAGCACAGACCAGAGCACCCTACAATGGTTTTTTGACTGCACCAGGAGCTCTGAGCTCTGTAGGATTTTTCTCACTGCAGCATCACCACTGGTGTAACTGAGAACACACTACGAAGCAAGACACCAAGCTGCCTTTATAGAGAGTTATACAGCTTAATCCACTTCATACCTGTTGGAATTCAATAATATCCCCACTCTGTGTCATCAGCAACAGCTTTGAACTGCTTCCTGACTTTACATTTGCATCTTAAACACCTCAGTGTGAGCAGGAGAACCCGAGGCAGGTGAGAGGCACATGAACACAGACGGCACTGACCAGCCCAGGTTCACGAGGTGAGGAGATGCTAATTCATACATTACCATCCACGAATTTTCCCCTTCAGCACAAATTCCACCTGCATTACTCCTGGTGATACTTTTAATTAAGTTGAGCCCAGAGGAGACACAACATATTTATGTCAGAGGTATGGAGATGGAAGAACAATTTGTTTCATTTGCCAACATGCACTTAAGGAGAGAGCTGCTATAATGGGGTTATCCAAAACAAACAGTTTTAAGTATTTCTCATTACAGCCTGATATGTACATCTCATTGAGTGCTTTTTCTCTCCCTGCAGAGCTCTGCTAACAGTAATTTTTCTTAGTTTTCCTTTCAAAGAAAAACCAGGTCCCCACACAGGGAGTATGCTGAGAAAAAGGCTAAAAAATGTCAGGGAGTTGTTCCTGTTCCTGACCTGACATGCTCCCACTCCTTCCTTCCCTGCACTACATGGAAAATGTTTTGTTAAGCCAGAAGTCTGAACGTGTTTTCAGGCAAACCAAATTACCTTAATGAATTTGCTTGTGTAAACCAGTGTTTACTTCATTATTATTTTGAAAAGATTTTGATGAGAAAGAGAGAGACTTAAACAGAAGCCTCTCACACTGCTCTCAACCTATTTATTCCTGAAAAGGTAGTGAAAGTAAAAGCAGTTCTAGCATCTGAAAAGCCAAAAAATATTTCAAGAATTGAACCAAATTTCTGTAGAATTCGAGAACTGAACCAAATTTCTGTAGCATTCCACCAGCAGGAATGCTTCCACCACACCAGTGTGCTCAGGGAATGCTTGGCTGGGTTCCTTCAGCACATCCAACTGCACTGGGAACCCCCTGGGAAGTGCTGGAGGAAGCTGCAAAAGGAAGCTGGTAGGATCATCTTCAAGGTCAATGTCTTATTCTTTTGGGGTAGAAAAAAAAAGAGAGTGGATTACTGAAGTTGCAAATTCCATCTCTTTCCTTCAGTCCAGTCAGACCCAGATTTGTTTATTGCTTTCAATTGCAGCACTTTTTTTTTTTTTTTAGCATGATTGAACTTCAATAGGAATTTATAATTGGGCTCTAAAATTGTCTTCAATAGAAATTATCTCCACCAAGCTTCAGAGTTCAATATTATAAGTTTTTTTCCTCTTCATTAGCTGCAGGGAAGGAGGAAAGAGGGGAAACTGGTTTTCTGTGCTTTTGCCAGATCCTCAGCCCATGCCCAATGGGATACTCTGAGTTATACCAGGGACAGCCAATGTCCTTTGGGTTCAAAGTTGAAAAAAAATCCGCCCAAAATCCAAATATTTGTTGCCTACACTTGCACCATGAAAAGAAAGCAGCGTTACAAGGGTGGATCAAGTCAGATTGTTATTTTGATGACCTTAAAACTCACCATCATCCTTGGTTCTCTCCGTCACTGCTGGGGAGCTGGGGACCCCATCCCCAATGCGGGTGAATGCCAGCACCTGGAGCTCGTAGAGGACGAATTTCCTCAGGCCAGAGAGCAGCACTGACTGGGTGTGGTTCCCCCTCACTGTCTGGCTCTTGGGTTCGGAGTCCAAATCCTTTGCTTTGTAAAGGATCTGCAGGATAAATGTAGATGAGAGACAGAAGGAAAGACATTGTTGTATGAGGACTGAAGAGAGGGAGATTCCTCCTTGACACCCAATATAAAATGAGATTGTATTCACCAATCACCCCTTTCAAAGCCAGCACGCTTCCTGTATCTTCTCCAGATGACTTAGGAATAATATGAATATCCAGCAGGTGAGTAATAAAGAACAAATACAAAATCATGTCCCGGTAATGCACTAAAAATCAAGTGAGTATGAAACTCCAGTTGCCTACCTTGTAGCCCAGGATGAGACCATTCTGCTCAGACTCAGGAACCGCTGCCCAGGTCAGCAGGATCTGGGTTGAGCTCACGGCTTCAGCAGAGACATTCTCAGGAGGAGCAGAGGGAACTGGAACCACACAGCATTACCAAAGAGCAGAAATAGGTCAGACATATCAGATAATTTTTCTCCATCTCCCTACCTGCCCAGGATTCTTCCAGGATCCCACAGAAGAGTATTCAAACCCAAAAAAACTGGAATATGTTTTAGACAATCCCTTCTCCTCTTGTATTCATTCTACATCATCTTTATATTTCAGCCTGCCTCACAATTTCTTGCCAGTTCATCTCAGAAATGACAATGTTTGTGAAGAGCTAAACATTTAATACTTATCAGTGTCTACAGACAGACAGTAAATATTGACAGCTATGAATAAATTTCAAGTTCTATATATTTGCAGTAATTAGAACCAAGTTTAAACTCCTGGACTTCTCCAGAAGCCTGTCTCCCAGTATTTCTTTCCCATACCTTTTACTCCCTGTGCCAAGAGCCGGAAATCTCCCCGAATGTGAGTTTATCTTACAGCACGATCTGTTCTAACAAGAAGTTTTATGCCCCCGTGCCTTCCTATATTATCTGAAAGGAAATTATAGCATCTTGTCTCGAGCTAGCAATAATTTCCCCCCCTGGATTGCACTCCCACTTCAGTAAGAAGTTCTTTAACCTCTGCAGCCTTTTGATGATGTGATAGTGCTCAACATTTGCAACACATCAATTAGAGATGGATGCATTAACACGAGGTGTATTTTCAGGGATTGATACGGTGTCAATGAGAGATGCCCATTTCATTTATGTTGCAAAATTGGCTCTCATGAAACTGGAAACATCATTAGAACTGATGGCACAGGAACACTGTAATTTTCTCTGACTCCGGAGAAGAGCAAACTTGCTTTTTCCCATGCCATTAAAACTGGAAGTGCTGCAGAACCACACAACTGCAGCCTTTTGTAGGCAAGCTTAATAGCACGTCACGTTATGCAAGCAGGATGTGAGGCTATTTTTAAGAGGTCACATTTTATGCTGCCCTTTTTGCATTTTTTCCCCGTGGCATTTCCAACATCTGAAGGGTACAATCTTTTCTAAAGCCCGATACACCTGTCAGACCTCAAGAGAACATTCACCCAGTTGTGTTACGCAAGCACTTTGGGACAGTAAGGCTTGATTATGGCCTGAACGCATCACAGAAAGCAGCCCAAATCTCTGCCAAAGGAATGCTTTCCCGGCTGTCCGAGTGAAAAAACAGATCTGCTGTTTTGGAGGCGAGCTCCTGAAGCTCCTAGCAACATGAATGAGATAATGAGTATGACACCAGAATTAATAAAAATTGAAAAAATCCGCCCCAGAAAGGTGGCACCCCCACCCCTGTGCACTCAAGGTTAACGGCAGAGATGGTAATTTGTGAAACAATTTCCCTGACAGCAATTATTTGGGGCATGAGAAACAGAGCACCATCACATAACACTGCAGCAGACTAAAATCCAATTTTTTTTCCCCTCCAACACTGAAGTGTCTTTTTTTTTTTTTTTTTTTTTTAAATTTTCTCCCAGTTTTATCCCCCACAAGGATATAATTATGTTAAAGGAAAATAGATTGCCAGGAGCCATGAATATCTTTGGATAGCTGCCATAACTTTATCTGTAGATCTTCACAAAGAGCTACTCCCACATGAATCACTCCTGGAGAGAGAAAGGGTGGAGGTGGGTTGCAAGAAACCAGGATGTGTAGCGGAAAGAAGCCCTTTCCAGCCACATTTATTTCCATTTTATCTAGGTTGAGACCTTTCAGGAGAGAAAAAGTTACTTTATTTTACAAGTATTTCTTTTCCTCTTTGATCAGTAGCCATGAGCCCTCCTGAAATCACGGAAGGTGAAGGCTGTGCCCAGGCTGGCCCCGAGGGCACCCTGACTTTGAGGTGTGGATGGTCACACTGCTGGTGGGGGCACTGGACAGCTGACAAAGGAGAGAATGCTCTGTCTGAAGGTTCATTAGCCCAGACCCCTCTCAATTCCCAGTGGCAGAGCAGCTGAATGCCCCCTCTCACTGGAAAGGAATCTAAGTCAAAAGCCTGAATGGCAGAAATCCTTGTGTTCATTGAGTGAGCTTTAAATCTTCAGTTCTCACCTCAGTGTCCAGAATTTTATTCTAATATGAATTCAGGACCTGCAAGTGATTTTATGGATCTTATTGTTGCCAGTCTTTTATCAAGTAACAGACTTTGATCGACCCTCTA
Organism: Gymnorhina tibicen; assembly: GCA_013399875.1. Classification (NCBI taxonomy): domain Eukaryota; kingdom Metazoa; phylum Chordata; class Aves; order Passeriformes; family Artamidae; genus Gymnorhina; species Gymnorhina tibicen. The sequence continues at coordinate 377,762 of VXAZ01009653.1, forward strand.
AGAATGAATTGAAAGGTAACCTTCATTTCTCTGACCCATCTCCTCTCTCAGGAAGCTGTGATTCAAAGAAATTATAGTTTGCTAAGACTAATTAGGGAGTGAGGCACAGAATCCCTCTTTCCTCTGCAAGCTCCCTCCTCTAATGCTGGTTTCCTTAAACAGTTGCACTGAAGACTTTGTTATAAGCTCCAAAAAGCTGAGAGTTCTCATTAGTAACCTGCAAGAACGGCACAGAAGCCAAGCAACAGTGTCCAAAAAAATCCCAGAGCCTGAACAAAACGCACCGGAAACACGGAAACTAAACGATGAGCTAATCCAGCAAACTGCCAGCACCGAGCACTTCAGAACTTCAAACGCAGGGGATCATAGAGTTACTGGCACTTTGCACTGGAACTTCAATAGCAGCTCAAGTTTTTAAGGTTATCCACGTTGGCATCTAAAATCGCGCATCCTCTTTCTACATCTGACACAGCCACGTCTGATATACAGCAAATTATGTCGTTTTATGTCTCTAACTGGGCCAAAAGGAACTTTTAATAAGCTAGTCTGTATTCTGGCTTTCTAGGAAAGCTAGAGAGTGGCATGCAGCGGTTCTCTGCATTTCTGCAGCTCATTTTAGCTGCACATCCCTCACCCTTTTTGAAAGCAGAAATTAGAGTGGCACGTTGTACATCTGACGTCGGCTAAGAAGCGCAAATTTCCAGCAAGGTTCGCGGCCAAAGTAGCATAGCTGCAGCACACGTCCCCTTTGCCTATAAAATTAGGTGCTGCAGGCCAAATTCTCAGCTTGTACAAACTGACAAATTCCCCCCAGTGACACTGGACCACATTTGAATTATCAAGAGATGCTTCATCGCAGCGCAGTAACTGCTCTGTGAAGGTCAGCCTCCGAAGCATCGGGAGATTGATCCTTGCCATAGATGTGTGACCATGCTCCTACAGTAGCTCATCCTGTAAGACAAGTGTACACATCCATGCAGCTGAATATTAAGAGCACAAAATCCATTAAGGCACTGGGTTAGGTGTATCTGAGATGAATTTTTTTGAAAGCAAGAGGGTCTGTATCTAAGAGGAAGCAGCCCTGCCAAGGTTGTTCTAATACATCAGATGTCTCTGCCTTTTCTTGCTTTCTCTGTATTGGACCTACTGTCATTGTCAATTTATTGAGTGGAAACTGAGCTTGTTACTCTGCAGTTATTTTACACTGTAAAATTTAATGAGCTATTTAATTTCTAACATTACGAAAACATTTGGGATTGATAGAACCTGTCCTGTCTAAAAATCCTAATTCATCTCCCTCCACCTTCAGCTGCTTGCAACCCTATCCCAGATTTTCATTTCAGGATTTCCCAACTGTTTTTCAAGCCTGTCTTACCAAAACCTACAGCATTATTTATTCTCTCATAGTTTCTTTGGTTTCAATTTGTTTTATATTCAGGAGCTTCAGAAACCAGTGAGTACTTGTAATGACATGCCCCACTATTGTTGGCATTTGTGCTCAGCTATCAGTGCTGTGATTGCACAACCTAAAACAAACAAATGCTCAAACAGAGCTTTACTTTCAATAAAGATTTTGGGCTCTAGTGGCTTCGCTGCCATCATATACCATGACCTGGTTTAGTGCCTGGGCTCTACTCCTTATCCCCTTGGATGGTGTGAAACATGGAACCAGGAGTTGTGCCAATGAAGCACCACATGATCCTGGCCAAGGCACCACTGGCCAGCTGTGAGGGATGTTTACAACCCCCAGCGCCAGCAAAACCAACTTCCCTAAGGCTCTGTATCTAAAAAACAGAAAAAGAAGTATTTAGGACACCTGCTTTTGAAGTGCTTTGAAAACAGAAGCGATAAACAGAATTTTTCTTACAGTTCCGAAGACAGACCTAAAAGTGCTTTGACCTTTCTCTCCGGCTTTAAATATCTTTTATTTGCATTTTAACCCCATTTGACTGTGCATACAGGTTAATTCCAGATTCCCTGAAGTGCTTTCATACAGTTTGCTGCTGAGCCAGCACATCTTGTATATTCTAAATCTAAGAAGATACAGCCAAAAGTCTGAGCGCTGACTTGCTCTATGCAAGAAATCAGATGTCAGTATCAAAGAAAACACATGGAAAAAACCAAATGAGTCCTTACGGCCCAGATCACAGCTTTGTGTTATTTTGATCCCGGGTTCTGTGTGCCTCCCACAATCAGTTTCAAGTCAACCTTCTCTTAATACTGCCAGAGAAATGCCAGATCCACTCGTAACCTCTGATCTTTCGACGCTGAGCAAGAGTACTGTAATCCTCAGGTTTTATGAAATGACTTAATCTTAGTATTTACTCCATTTCAAAAGAAGTGTTTGAAGAGCAGCGGAGAGGCAAAAGTGGAGGATGTGATATCTTTTTATTATGATACAGAACTGCTTTGTCTGGGTCGTGCTATCTCCAACTCCAGCACAAGCCTTCTGTAAAACACCTCTGGCAATCTCTTTGCAATTACTCCTTCCCAAAGAGCAACACTTTAATGGAGGGGGGTGACTTTGTTTAGCCTTCTCCCTGGCTAGTTCAAAGCAGAGTTATCTGAACCAGCAGACCCAACCCTGCCGTGCCTGGTCTCGCTTCCCACCAAGGAACACTGCGTGGTACACACAGGGCACAGACCTGCACACGTAAGGCACGCACAGGATTAAATCCCACAACTTCTTTAATGAAGAAAAATCAGAAAAAAGATACCGGGAAAAAATACCAGCGTTGAACCTTGCATAAATAAGTGTCACAAAGAGATTTATTATTAAACTTTTAAACTGCACACATCACCCACTTTGTTACTAACTTGCAACATAACTTTTCATTTCCCAGGTGCCTGTAGGGTAGGTGCGGAGCTAAGTTTTGGGGAAGTCAACAGCTAGAGAGCAGCTTTTCAACACGTGCCTTCACTGTTCTCCTGAGCTAACAGTAATTTACTCTTGCCTAAGAGTGACAGTTTCCTTCTGATATTTGAAGTCTCTGCTTGCCTGGACAATTCAGATCAACAATACAGCCCTGCTGCTCTAGGTCTATGAGCAGGTTATGTCTACACAGCCTCGCACACACAATTTTGGAAGGCGGGTTTGAAAACGTGCCATCAGAAGCTCAGGTAATTATTTTATTTCTCTCTGTGTAATCAGCTCTCTAACGTGACTTGTGCCCTTTTAGAATTATTTGGTGCTTGAAGTGAAATTGCAGGTAACTGCAGCTGTGAGAAAATGTGCCTCAGCCTAGAAGCAGACAGGGAAAAGGGGAGGATTAGGGGCCATGGGGTACTGGGGAGGAAGAACAGGCGTGAGAGAGCACCTCAGCCAGAAAAGTCTCTATACAAGCTTCTCCTTGTGCTGTCCACACTGGGGCAGAAATGGGGAGAGGCTGTTTTGTTTGATTTAAATAAAAAAACCTGCAGGTTTGTGCATGAAAGCAGGGTAGAAATAAAAAAAAGAAATAACCCTTCAAATGTCTGTATGTCTTTTTGCCTTCGGTGCATCTTGAGATTGGTTTTTTTCTTCTTAAATTTCATTTCAGATTTAATGGCTCAGCAAGCAAACAAAACCCCACCCAAACACCAAACATCCCACCCAACATCCAAACACCAAACCAAAAAACTAAAACCCGAACAAAAGGGCAGAAAGCGGTGAATTTCTTGGGTTTTCCGTGCCAGCAGACGCGGTGCTCGGACTCACCCGACTCCCGCGTCCGACCTCTCACGGCCTCGCTCCAGGGCCCTGCCCCGATGGCGTTGAAGGCCTGGATCTGCAGCTCGTACTCCGTCCACTCCTGCAGCTCCTCCACCGTGCACTCCCGCGCCAGGCGGTCGGCGATGACCTTCAGCAGGGCTGGGGCCGGCGGGTCCGCGCGCCACACCCTGATCCTGTACCCCACCGACTCGGGGTTCCCGTTGTACTGCGTGTCGGGGAGCGGCTGCCGGGGGACACGGGAAAACACAACATTCCTGTCAGGACACACGGCCAGGGCTCTCCGCAGATGCCTGAACTCGTGTGAGGCCACAGGAAGGCAAAAAAGATCAGGAGGCTGATTTTTCTGGTTTACGCTTCATGAGCTCTGTGCTGCCTGGAATTTTCTCTTGATTTTTACTTTAATTTTGAGCCAAGTAGGATTGCTCACAAAACCAAACCATTTGCTGTGGGTGTATCAACAGAGATGATATGAATACAATGTATTTCAGAGCTTTGTGATTAATTATGGAAATGAATGATAAATTGCTGGAGCATGTGACAAATTCATTTATCGTACATTTTTTTCCTTTTTTTTTAGTGACTCTCTGCCTACTCATTTATCAGCAGAGATTTATTCTACTAGTCTAACTCCCCAAGCAATTTCAGAGATTAAAATATGAAATAATTAGCCTACTTCATGAAGTTTGGAGTTTTTCTGCTGTAAAACTAACTACACGATGCCACGGATGGCTGAGATTCGGTTCTGATTCACTGGGAAAGCTGGATACACATTAACATTTCACAGCTTAGGAGACTCTATCCCGAAGGCATGCAGGGCTAGAAACGTGACCCTCATTCTGTAGGAAGGGAGGAATTCCCAGCTCCCAGGGGAAAACAGATTCACCTGCAGGTCTTGAAATAAAAGAGATTAAACACTTTCAAATATTGATGTTATTAAGCATGAATAGTGTTTCTCAGGTCATTTTTAGCTGTGGCTGTTGCTTCTCCTGAACCCTGCACAGTTTCACTCAAGGAGAACAGGCTTCCAGGCAACACAATCTTAATGTTTTAAGGGCTCTTAAATCAACCTGGAGTTAATTTTGATGGAAGATGTGTAGGTCTGGAGACAGTACCAATGTGGGCATGATATTCACACAGAAAAGCCATGACAGAGTTCTGTGGGGCCTGTCAAAGGAACTGCAATGACTTCTGTGGGTCGTGAGGTGACACCTTCAAGCTTCATATTTTGGTCTGGCAAGGCTCAGAATTAAATGCAGTGTCCTGTTGAGAAACTGGAATTATTCGTTTCCAACAGGAGAAAAACCCTCTTGTTCCCAGCCTGATTTTGACTTCCAGCCATAATGAGTTTATGCATGGAAAAGCTAACATTTGGGCAAAAGGAAACCTGTGCTTCATCAACTTCACACCACAGTAACCCCGGTGGAAAATTCTGTCTAACAGGGGTGAAGAAAAACCATTCTGGAGCAGGTTAATTGCCAAGTAAATCCCAACGTGGCAACTCTGCAGGTAACTGAGACAGGCGAAGGGGCACAGCGATGTCAGCGATTGCCGCATCTTCACAATTAATCATTTATCTCTGCATCTTAGCGCACAATTCCACACCGTTTCAGCTAAATCCAATCTTCCCACAGGAGGGCCAGCCTTGCTGCTGCTGCACCACAGCTCTGAGAACCACGGGACGCTGCCCGTGGCCAGGGTGCACCTTCTGGGGACCGCTCTGCACGGAGAAACAACCGAGCCCCGGAGGGCGGCAAATCGGCTCGGGCGCTCCATTCCCGCCCCACGCGTTGACCCAGGCCGTGGTCCTGGAGCTCCTCAAAGCCAAGCTTTTACACACAGGCACATTCCCTCCGAATGAAGTGGCAGAAACAGTGTCAGTAGGCAATTTATTTGATTAATAAGGCACTTAAGGCAAGGCTCAGATTTCCGACTGCTCTGGAAAAGGAAACAATTTGGCCGTTACTCCTTCGCACCGAGCGCGAGGAGGAGGACGAGGAGGAGGCACTTGGGAGGGCTGGCCCGACCCTTGGGGGAGCAGCCCCGTCCCCATCCCCAGCTCCCCTCCATCCCCACGTCCCCCGAGCTGCTCACCACCCATCGCAGCCACAGGCTGGTCTCGCTGGCCGTGCGCACGGTGACGCTGCCGGGGGCCACGTCCGGCGGGGCCTGCAGGGTCTGGATGACCCGCGAGGGCTGGCTCAGCGGGCTGGGGCCCACCACGTTCACCTGCCGCATCCGGAACCTGGAGCAGGGGGGGAAAGAGGCAGTGAGCGCCGCTGTCAGGGCTTGGGGAACGCTCCCTCGCTTCTCCGGGGTGGGGGAAAATACAAATTAGGGGCTTTCTAAACGTTCCGTTGAGGTCGCCGCGCGCAGGTCCCCTTTGTATTCACTGCTGAATGCTTGATGGTAACTGCTTTCGGATCCTCTCAGGTATTTAAAAAATGAAAATGAGATTAGCTTAGGGTCTATTAGAAACTTAGGTATTTGTCTGAGAAATTTATGTTAATTATACCAAGCCTGATGAGCTTATGCTGGCAGTAAGTGATTTTCTCTGGTGATGCTTATACAATACATTCAGAAAGGTATTAAAATATCAAACTTCGGATAGTCTCATTCCCTGTCAATATAAAAAATACACTGGCGATAACATTTCCCCTCAATTACTTGTTGAAAGAGGCTGATTTATCCCTGTGCTGCATTTTCAGCCTTCCTGCACAAGAAAGATTAAGTTATTTAATATGGATATGCATCTTTAAAAAACACCCTGTCTGCTTGAAACCATCTCTTTTACAACAGAAATCCTTATTGGGTCACAGAAGATTTAGGGAAATCTTTTTTTACAAGGAGCACCACGTAATTAAGATGTGCTGTACATTTCAGATACTCTCACTCGTCGCAAGCAATTGGAAGCACCCAGCACTTGCACATAAATACGTGGCCTGCTCATATTAAACACTTAATTTTTGGACTTAATGACTGATCCTGGGAAAAGGATGAGCCAGTCAACATGGCAGTGTTTATTTACCTGCTCTGATCTCCCTCCAAAGTGCACTGAAGGAAACACATTAAACAAACACTGTCCTGATTTCACTCTCAAACGGTGGCCCAAAATATAGAAAAGAGGAACGGCCTGTAAAGATGTGCTCTGATAATCAGCTCTCACCATGCATTTCCTCAGCGGGCAATGGCTGAAGGTGATCAGGAGACAACAAATCCATTTGGCAACAGCTTTCTAGGTTTCAAAAATTTGTATAAAATTGCTCAACACTGAAGCAAAACCACAAAAGCTTCTATCAGTGCACGCAGGAGAGACAAAATTAGGCAAAATTCAAGGAGCTGTCTTACAATGAAAAAAATCAAATGGGGTCTGGATGTGTGAAGGATCCCAGCACAAGTGGGATCACTCCAGAATTAAATGAATACAAGACTGAAATGAGATGCAAAAATAAAATAAACCAGAAGGTTTAACAACTGGGAAAAAACAATCCCCCAGATTTCTCATATTCTCCTTCATTACTCGCTATGCCAAAGGTGTTTCTCCATGCACCTGTCTGGGTGTTCAAGTTTTCTTTATTCTTCACGGACAGTGAACCTTGATCTGTCGTACAACCTGCACTTTCCTGCTCACTCCTGCCTTTTCAGCTTTAAGGATCCCCCTTTATGAGGAGAGCAAAATCCTCTTAACCTGAAGATAATTTTCCTAAACCTCCGCACCAGAAATCTTTGCTCAAGTCCAAAAAAATTTTCAAAGACCTTTTAGTAAAACGTTTAGCTCTGGAAGATGAGGTTTAAAACACTTCGGTGGAGAGTTAGTGAGAAATTCAATACGTTCCTAGGTTTGTGATCAAGGGAGGAAAATTAACGTGCCAGCACTGAGACAGTTGTAAATTACATGAGCTCTCCTTGGTTGCACCTACTCCTGGCTTCCACACGCACGTGGGTTAGTTAATAGCCCCTTCAGCCAGCATAAAATGGACAAGTTTCTAGAGGGCTGATTTAACACTTGCCACTGGATCTCCTTTCCACCAGCCTCTGCATTAGCAAGCTGGATCATGAAAGTATTTTTCATTAGGGTTGAGTACCTCAAATTCTCCAGTCTTGTCTATACCACGGCATCGCTTGGATTGGATTGATTTAAAAATCAATCTCGTTTAACTGGGGTGCACCCACAATGCAGAGTCACCTCAATCAGTTTAGGCATTGCTTATATCTATTAAGCTTAACCTGATAAATTCCTATAAACAAAGGTTTCATCTAACTGATGTTACCAAATTAAGTTAAATCAATAAAGCGATGTTTAAGCTGATGCAAATATGTAATTACAGGTTTGCACCAGTTTAGCTACAATTGATTTGTCACTATCTGATGTTCCACTGGTGCTCCCTTCAGGGAGGGAAATCACAGGATAGCAGTTACTTGTAAAAGCATCTCACCGGGCACTTGATTTTCCTTCTTAATGTTATCACCTGGATGGTATGTAAATTACAATTAACAGTAATTTTAATTTTTAATCTTTTAATTTTTGAAGATTAGTAATTTTAAGTATAACCTATAAAAACAGCAAAGCTTTTCCCTTTTGTTCAGATTATAAAAGCCAGCCAGATGTTTCCGACCAGGAAAGCTGTTCCGTGCTGCTATTTACTCTTCTTTTTTTCCATGTTGTAGCTAATTACCTGCTGTTCTTACCTGTAATGAGTGTAAGGGGTGAGGTTTGGTACCTCCAGCATCTGAGCATCAGGTTCATTCTCCACCTCATGAAGAGTCACCCATTCTTCTTCGTCACCCAGCACACCAACCTGTACAAGGGAAAGGTAAGAAGGAATACAAACTAGATTATATATATACATGTAAATATATATATAAATAAATACATATAACTTCTTTTACAATGTGTGTCATCACAGCAGTGGAAGCACAAATGCTGTTAAACACAATTTCCAGTTAGTACTAATTTTTATACGACTAGTTATTTGTAAAGAGAAAAGCCAGCCAAGCTAGCCAAGTCTCCTTGTACCTGATGGGACTTCACTGGATCCTGTGATAAGATCCATTCCAGAAAAAACACCATGAGAGCGGTAATACCCTGTTCAATCTTCCTGCCACAATACAAAAGTATCAAGAAGTAATATAAGAGAATGAAAAATAGCCTTGATAATAACTCGCAGGAACTGATGCATACTAAGTAAGTCTCAATGGAGGCAAAATGCCATGGAAATGAAGACAGAGAAACAAGAACAAAGTCAAAGAACAAAAGTGTTTTAACCTCATCTGCTGCTCTGCACTTAGACCAGACTTTTCCATGGGCAATCCTTTGTATTAATTAATCACAACATGTTGCCCAACATGGGCCCTCAGCCACGGCAGTGTTAGAAGGGACTAAACACTGATGAGAATTGAGCTTTGCTTTCCATGCAGCTTTCTGGAAATTAAATGAAGATGAATCAGGACTTAAAAGGAAGCCAACAAGGAATGAGAAAAAGGCCAGAGCCTTTTCTGACCTGAAAGATGCAGCATCTGTGGGCTGGGCTGTGCCTGAGAGCCCTGGGGAGGAGTGTGGAGAAGGGGAGAAGAGAAGGGGTGGATGGCCAGGCTTCACTTTAGACATACTGAAACCCAGGGGAGCTCAGGCAAGGCCCCTGGAATAATTCCCTCGCACTGAGCACGTTCCTCTGGTGTTCCAACCCTGCCACAAGGGGTGGGTGTAGCCCAATTCCCTCACCCTGGCACCCACAGCCAGGGGCTGAAGGATGGCAGAGGGTACCTGGGCAGCTCTTCCTTCGGTGTCTGTTCAGACTTATTATCCACCAAGACACCTCATCCCTTTTTAACCTACTGACACTATCTACTCCCACAGGCTGCTGAGGCAACACACTCCAGAAGCTCACAACCCACTGTGTAAAGAGCTATTTCCTTTAATCTTTTTTAAACAGATCCCTTGCAAGTTCTGCGTATGAGTTACAGCCACAGACGCTGTCAAACACTCGATAGGCACCACAGCCCAAAGTATCTCGCATACCCCAAGTACTTCAAATAGAAAATTAGGTTTCATTCACTTGTTTCTTTCTTTTTTTCCCCTCCTTCAGGAGAAGCAGCCTGATTTATTTATAGATGTTTTAGTTCTTCGCTCACCCAGGACTTGATGTGCTGCATATTTATGTTTGTGCATGAGGAAATGACACAAAGAAAATTAGGCCAGAGAAATAAGTTCTGCATTGCACTGTGGAAAGAAGCCTCTCTGATCTTCCCAGCAGAGCACTGATCCCATGGAGGATGTGGCTGAACAGGTCTGGATGGGCCTTTCAGGCTTGTTGGGGATCAAGGTCACTGCCACACACCAAACAACATATAAAATAGATGGTAGTGAAGATTGTGGGCTTTTTAGAATTCCCAGTCCTAACCAAGCTCCATAAATTGTAGTGAAGCCCATGGATGTGGAAGCTGAAGGGAAACAAGTTGAGACAGGTCTGCACAGTAAAACAGAACAGAGTTGATAAAGAGATTTAAAAGAAAAAGAAGCCCTACACAAACAAAGAAGGGATGAGAGGGTTGATTTCAGTCAAGGAAACAGAGAACACTTTTCATTAAATGAGTTTTCTATTAATACTGTAGGAAGTCTATAGTACATGCTTATTTTTGCAAATCTTGCACTTAAGAGCATCACCTCCAAGTGCTGCAGTAATTGTACAGCAACAATCCACAGTGCTCTGGAGGCTGCAAATAATCTCCAGTGGTGACTAAGTTGTCTCTTTTGTATTCTAAGAGCAGTAAGAGCTTTTTAAAATATATCTTGCCTCACAAAATAATGAAGAAAAAGAAAAAGGCCCACAGGTTGCAATTGCTGTGCAGAGCAGGCAGGTCATTAATACACATTAAGGACCACATGGCCCATCAGGGCTGACATTGACTCAGTTAGACATTTTCTGGTGGGCTGCAAAGGTGGGAACATTAAGCATCTTGTACTAGGTCCATGCTGCTAGAAAGAAACTTAATTACTTATTTTATATACATATAGATATATATGTATGTATGTATGTATTCTCAGAAGCGAGCCTTAGAAGAAAACCTTCAGTGATGGACTTTATATTTTTAACTTCCCCAAAATCTGTAACAGATTCCAAGTTTCAGGCTCTGGAAGGAAGAGGAAATTATTTTTGCTGAAGCACTCTGATGTCAGATCAGAGGAAACGTATCAGTTTCAAGAATCAGAGTACAAAGGGATTCCCACGGGGCAGAAAGAACCACGGGCAGTGGTTGGGATAAAAGAGTCCTTTGAGGGGCAAGAGAGCCCACTCTGAGCCGCTCTGCAGAACATCAAGTGAAGTTAAAGGCTTCTTTCTTGTAGCTGTTTTTTTGGATAACAGTGTATGCACACTTCAGAGCAGGATGGCGTTTGTTGACAGATCACACACGCTCGTGGGTGCTTTGTTTTGGGAGGCAGATGAGGCACCAACTGCTCTTCTGTTAGCATCAGCATAAAAACTCCTCGAGGAACACGCTCTGCACCTTCCCAGTTCTCTGCGCCACAGAGCCACAGCCCCCAGGGACCCCGGGACTGCCACAATTAAAACACCTCTGTCCCCCGAGACACCTCATGGAATGCTCGACAGCCATCAGCCATCACTGCTTAGCTCACATTCACTTCCATCCCTCAGCCGCTCCCAAGGCAATACATCCAATAAGAGGGCATATTCCTTTATTATTGCAGGAACGAGACAGTATAAAACAGTATTGTGAGTGATATCAGAACCTTTTACTTCCCCATGCATTAGTTTCTCCATTTCTTAAAAAGAAAACGTTACATATTTTATAAAATGACTCAACGTTTTCTGATGGAATGCACTGCTTGAGCAAAGCTGCAGAATTCTGACTTTAGGAAAAAAAACCACCGAAAATTAAAATTTGGAATGAAAAAATCGTGTGTATAAGACAGCAATGCCTCCAAAACTTCAGTCACGGAGTACTAACTGCAGGAAAGGAAAACACTATGTTTCTGTACATTATAGAGGTACCCTGTGTCCTACTATAGTTCAAGATGTGTCAGAGTTTTCGTTTTAGAGGTCCATAACTCACACATTTGAAATCGCTTTGGGAGAAATTCGGTTCATGGGATGTCAGCCCCGGGTGCAATTTTTTTTCTCACTAAATCCTTACATCGATTCAGCCATTTTTGATTTAGAGATTGTCAAGGGCATAAAACTGTCAGAGTTTCAGACACTTTATTTACCAGCTCTGAAGTGAGAACGACGCCCAGAGAATCACCTGGTGCAATGGATGAATCCTATCTGGGTCACTGACTTCACCCACAAAACCACACAAATTCATGGCTAAAGTTGCAACTTCTTCCCCAACTCACAGCTTTAGAAGGGAACACAGAGATAATACTGTAAAGGTTTTACCACTTTGAAACTCTGCTCCTGCTTACCATGACATTCATACAAAAATCTCTCTAAAAACAGCAGAAAGGCTTTAAGCAAAAACTCATGGCTCCAGGAAATGTGATGCCTCTTCAGAAATGGCTTTCTGCCACTCTGCAGGCCTTGTGCTGCCTGCAAACAATGTTAATCACCAGCACAACACACCAGACTGGGCAGGAGTTATCCCAGATTCTGTAATCAGCTCAGTGGTATGGACTGAGCACCCACCAAGGCACAGTCAGGACGGGTTGAAACTGGGTAATCCTCAAGGTCCCTCCCAACCCAAACCATTCTATGACCCCTTTTCGCACATTTTTCCTGACAAAACCCCAGGAAAAATCCAACACAAGAAAAATAAGAAACTGGATTGCAACAGACAGAGAGTGCAAACATGAAACTACATGAACAGCAGCAGGGATTCGTAGTCATTCTTGGCTGAAAATTGCCAAAAAATGAGTCTGCAATATATGCTCTAACTGCATCTGAGAGGACAGGATGGCTGGAGGGATTTACTGAAATTCTTTGTGGAGGAACAAGTTACCTGTGAGTGTCAATGCCACAAGGCAGGGGGACTGCTGGTCCCTCTGAACAAGTGTCAGTGGAACCTTTATATTACATTTGAGCCTCTTCTCTTTAGGTTATACTCTATGTAATAGAAAAAAAAATGCTAGAAGTATTTTTTTAAACAACATTGGAACATTTTTGTAGTTCTCTGTTTCGAAATCCAGTTTCTTCCAGTCCTGAGTCTAGATAAAAAAGATGGAAAAGAAACAATCTAGTGATTTTCAAAAAATCCCTTCAAAAGTACAGTATGTACCTTCACTAGAAACACAGAAATGGGATTTTTAACGCTTGATATTTCAGTATCTACCAACACTAAATTCTTAAAGACTTGATCTCCTCTCATGTTCATTGACATAATTGAGAATTAGTTCCACAGTGGCTCCCATGAATTTACACCCAGGCACAAAAAGCAGAAACCAAGGCCAGATGCACAAAATATCACGTCAGCTGGAATTCCCAGCTGTGTTTCTCATCCAAATTGTTCACGAAGTATCAGACTTCAAAAATGGCTCTCAGCCAAACTGGAGCACTTGCAACATTTTCTAGACCTGCCCTCACCAAGGAAGCTTTCCGCCAAATGAAGGAACAAAGAAGAAAAACACGTTGGTGGCAGGTTGGTTGTGTTTGTGAATACAAAACAGCTGAATTTTGTCTGTAAGGACTCAGATGTTGAGAGTGAAAGGTTCATTCCCAGTAGAGATGGAAGAGAAGAGTCAGAATACCAGGGATGTCCAAAGCAAAGGTGTTGCCCAGCTTACAGAGGGGGAGGGACACTGATGAAGTGCCCAGCTTCCAGGTTAGTGTTTTACAGCTAAATGTCATCCTGTCCCTTGGCAATACAATCAGCTTTGAAATCAGAGTGTGCAAAACCACCCCTTAAGTGGCTTTTAATTTAATGCCAAGGCATGAAACACTTAACACTGCTATTAAAAGCTGTACATGGGTCAGCGAATGAAAGATCCAGAAGGACAAAAACCCTCCCTCCATTTCAGTATTGTACAACCCCTGCCCTTCAGTCCAACACAGTCCTAAGGAGCAATTATGGTTGTCCGTGCTAAAATACAGATGTTGCAACAGCAGCCTGCACCCCAGCACGGACAAATCCCAGTTTAGACCAGACCCCATGAAAGGCAGAAATGGAGACTGGGGTGTTACTGGCAGCAAAAAAAGCAATTTTGCAAAAGCTTTTGTCTCTTTGAAAGGTGGGCTTGGATCCAAGTGGAGTCAGAGGCATTCCTGCCCTTGTCTCTGCTCCCAGTGCCATGTTCACACCCTGTCCCCTTAGAGTGATGTTCTGATCACACACAGCCTGTGCAGAGTTGATCTGTCTGAAACTCATTTGTTCTTGGCTGGATCAAAGTTGCAGCAGCTCTGGTCCTGAGTCACTGCACACAGGAGGCAGGAGGAGGAAAAGTCTTGGTAAGTGGGATGGGGAGAGGGAACAGGAGCAGGACAACGAGAGCTCTGCTTTGGATTGGCTGAAAGTGCTGTGAAACTGCACTTTCAGAGGGAAAGAGTTTGAGAGGAGCGCTGGCAGAAAAGGGCTGTGAACAAAGGATTATACGCAGCTGTCATCCTGGAAACAGGATTTGCTATATCCTTAAGGACTCACCATTTCTCTGCATACCTGAACTGATTTTCATTAATCAGGTGAGCAAGAATTTTTTTTTTTTTTCCTGAAATCCACTAGGAGCAACATTTCTTGTTGTGCTGAAGCTGGGCGGTGAGGTGTGGTGCAGGAGAACCTTGCAGGGTTTGCTATGGTTAAAAGGACTGCCCAGATTCCACAAGGATTTGGCTGAGCTCCTTCCCCAAAAGGAGCCAATAATTCCTGGATCTATCAGAACCAAGAACCCCATGACTTCTCTAGAAATGCATGAGATGTTGGTGAGGATTTGTGAACAAGAAAGACTCTCCCTTCCCTCCCTGCACACCAAGGACTGTTCAAACCACTGTTTGTACCCAGGGCTCTTCAAAGATGAAGATGAACTTCATGGTAATTATCACTGCAGTTTTAAAGCATTCAAATTTGCTTCACTTCGGTAGCATGCTGCAACTCACTGAATTAACAAATTCCTAGCAATATCAGTGCAGTGTTCCAGCAGGAAAATGCTCCTCAGAATGTGCTAAGCCACCATATTACTGGATTTTGGTGTTTAATTCTGTAATATGCCACAGTGTGTATATAAATGGCACAAAATGTACCAACTTGTTCACAACAACCTCATTACCAAGTGAAGTGATTGTATCAACATGTCTAAGTGGTGATGGTGATTTAAGAAGTCCAACATTTGGTCTTAAAAACAGATTATATTTTTTATAAAGATCTGTGGGTGGAAAGGAAGAAGCAAAGCTCATCTGTCAGGAGAATAAATGAGGAATATAACTCCTCCAAGGCATAATGACAGCAGAAAGAGGGATATTGTTTAAAGCTGATGAAGAAGAGAATTCATCCTATTCATATCTAGAGGCCTGGATAGAAAACCCTGGGATATTCCATTACAAGACAGAAAAATACACTCAATCTCATGAATAATGGTATCTTTACTGTTCAATGCAATTCTTCCTATACTTTGAATCTACGAGATAATAATTCCAAACTTTTGAAAAGACACCTCACAGAATGTAAACTCAAGTCTCAAACCCTTTTTAAAACAGATGGATGGACTAAAGCTCTGCTGTGTGTGCTGTTTATGGTGTACGTGGTGTTCTTCTGAACATAAACAAAACCCCACGTGAATTATTTAAGGATAAGAATCCTCACACATATTTTTATATATGTATTATATATCACATTTTTTTGTTGTTCTTCTGAACAGAAGTTCCAGAATTCATCTGACCCTTTTCTCCCTGGCTGACACAGACATCTCTGAACTGAGCCTCTCAAACTCTCCTGCATCCCAACCTTCCCAGGACCCCCTGGACAGATACCCCAGGCCATTTACAGGGGAGCTCTGACCCAAAGTAATAAAACCTGAAATCCCAAGAGGAATTTATTAGGTTAGACTCTTTTTACCCCCTCCGAAACTCCACTAAGATAATTTTGTCAGGGACATACCTGGCCTTCCACAATCCACTTGGAGATGGAGGTTTTGCCATCGTATCCTGGGCGGAACTGGAGCGTGGCAGAGCGAGGGCTGATGTTGGAAATCACCAGGTTGGTGGGAGCACCTGGAAGTTCTGGAGAAACAGAAAAGTAAATGAGAGGTAGAAACACTCTTCCTCTAGGAACCAGTAAAGCTGACATTCAGTTTCCAAAATAAAGAACACAGAGAAAAGGGCTCTATTTGCCCCAGCTGTGGTTATTTTTCTTTTCTTTTTGGCAGAATATTACACACAGCATTACTATTTCTGCTGCTCTGAGCATGCACCACATTTTTACAGATCAAACGAGGAAAGAAAGAGCCCAGCTACAGAACTACAGGTACTATTTTAGAGAAGCTTCCCAATGAACAAACCCTGATGGTCCTAGGGGGAAGGCACTTCCCAGCTCCAGGTCTGCCAAGTCACCTAATTCCACTGCACTTCTGTTTCTCCAGAATGAAATGACAATAATTTTTATTTACTTCTTAGAGGATGTATGACTACAAGAGGAAAAGACTCGAAGTTTTGGGTAGTAGATTTATACTGACCTCTAATATCTGGGTTTTCCCAGGGCATTTCTGATGCCTGATTAAAGTAGATAATTTTTTTTTTTCAATTCCTGTAGCAAATAAAGAGGGTGACCTCCTACAAGGAAGAATCTGCAGCCCCAATCAGATCTTTGCCTCCCCTCAGTCAAGATTATACTGGCATTTACATTATTAATACCATCTGAATTAACAACAAAAGCAAGTCCAGGGAAGAGATTAAATATAGAGTGTTTAGAATAAATTCCCAATAGCTACCTGCATTTATAACAAATGGAAATAACTATTATAATCAGTAATTATCTAGTGAAAGGTGTCCCTGCCCATGGCAGGGGGTTGGAACTGAATTATCTTTCGGGTCCCTTCCAGCCCAAACCATTCTGTAATTTTATGATAATGCTGCACTCTGTGCAACTGCAACAGGCCAAAAATGGGCAGGTTTTTGGCATATATATTCCAAGTGTGCACAAACACCCAGTATTTCTTGGTTCTTACTTTACATTTGTGGGAACCATGATCAATAAACCAACCCTGCCCAAGAGGGATAATGCTGCTATCTGGCAGGCATCCTGCCATCAGATATCATGGCATTGATCCAGTCTACAGCTTGTCACAATTACCTATGATTAGGGAAAAGAAGGGCAAACATACTTCAGGACACACAGAAAAGTTCAAAAATACTGGAGAAGGAAAAATTGGATTCCCTCAGTGATGAATAATAACTGCTCCACTTTGGGGAATTCTACTTCTCTAACCTCTATATTAACTGAAACTGCTTGTCTGAGGTATGAATTGGCTGTTTAGTTTGCTTTTTACACTGGATGGGGCAGAGAATTTTAGAATTTTAAAAACAAAATGCAAAAAGGGTAAATATACAGGTGCCCAAATGGTAACTCAGACAATGTGGGACAGAACTGCCTCCTGCCAAATCTTTTTTCAGGCCACAACTTCAAATTCGTGTAGATAAGATTTTAGTTTCACTGTACAACTGCAACACTCATAGTTGACATAAGCTATATTACTTCCACATGGAAAATCCTTTCCCTTTTAATATCACCCAAACTTTATTTCTTCCCCCAAAGCAACACTTTTTGAATTGATTCAGGCTTCATTCTGATGTCACTTTGTAAATGTCAAGAGATTCTGTATTGTATCCACTTTATTACTTTGTCCATTCCGCTGTCATACCCACAACTCCTTTTGTGTTTGTATTAAACAGCCTCAACTTCCTGGAAATTTCAAACTGCAAATGTCTTCACGTTAACATTTCAGTCTGTTCCAAAAACTAAATCTAAATTATGCAGCAAAGAATTCCAGTGCTTTACAAATAAAGAAATTTTTATTACCGCTGAACCGAAGTAACCCCGCGACCTTTGGAACACGGAAATAGGAAGAACCAGCACGTTTTGTTTTGTTTCCTGCAGCTTCACCAACCTGGGGGCACGCCAGAGGAGATGGTGGAGGAGGTGACCCAGCCGCTGCCCTGGGCGGTGACGGCCGCCACCTCGATGGTGTAGGTGGTGAGGGACGACAGCCCCGTGATCTTGTACTCCAGGGTGCTGTTGGACAGCGTGCGGGCCAGGCGGGACTCGTTCCTGCCGTACACCTCCCAGGAGATCTGGTACCCTGCAAAACACATCACCCACGGGTCAGGGGCACACAGCTCTCCTGCCAAGGCCCAGTTCTACAACGGCCCAGAGAATTCCTGCGCGTGCTTGTGGGCAGTGGGGGATCCTTGCTCCTTATGCCATTCCTTGTGGTCACTTTGATAAATAGAAAAAAACCCTCCTTGAAGTAAACACTGTTTAAAATACCCAAGTATTTTTAAAATATTGTTATTTCCAAGAAACAATTGATGCAAGTACCCGATGGGGCATCATCTCCCTATCAGGAGGAGATGAGGTCTCAACTGTCTTTTTTTCCTGTGCTCCCTATGAAATGGCCTGGAAACCTGGGGATAACTTGACAGAAAGGTGGACTTTCATTCTGTGAGCTCTATGAAGCAAACAGAAAGAAACACTGGAAAACATAACATCTACTGGAATATCTAATTAAAAATCTCTATGTGCTTAGTAGGGCTTCTCCCTCTGCAGGCCGAAGTAACCTTCACTGCTGCCTGTCTAGAAGTACTCAGAAATCTGACAATAACAATCAGGCAGGAACATTGTGGGAATCTTCCAGGAACTGAAAAACCTCTACTCCCCACCGCTTGTTCCTTGCAGAAATCCTTCAGCAGGGTGAATCATTATCCTTTCTTTCAAAACCATCTTGGAGCCTATGCATTGTCCAAAGCTGCTCCTGCCCTGACCTCCATATTATTCTTCTATCATAACCAGGCTTTCCTTTTTATCTCTTTGATAACCACTTGCCTTCCAAGAACTTTTGAAACTTTCCACTGTCTGATTTGCTCAATTTTACCTCCAAATCTGCTTGTCCTCCTCCTGCCCAGTCCCACTTTATTCTCATTTGAACCCATGTGAACCTCGCTGTGCCAGTCCCCAGAGAACATGTCTGAAAAGTTTGCTTGATTGCCCCTTTCTTCATGATTTGACTCAGAGGGTGAAAAAAAAAAACTACACATAGCTCTTGAATGCCTGTGAAATTGAAGTGAGTGAAAAGGACTAACAGAAAGGAATCCCACTGAGTGAGCCATGCACAAGGCAAACTGGCTAGAGAAACTCCCTACTGGGTTCCTGTTCCCATCATCTAAGATGAGGAATTCAGACCGGCTGGAGGGCTTGAGGGGTTTTTTTTTAATTATTTTTTAAAAATAAAAAGACATGACAAGCTGATTAATATACATGAATTGATGTAGCAATATCCCTCATGGTATTAATCAGCAAGAAAGTGTCATCTCATGAGCCAAAAGCATGGTGAGACAAATTTCTGCAAGAGTCAGAGAGGTGTGAGACGTTCTCCGTCCTCTCTTGTGAGCTGCCATCACTGACAGGGATTCATCTTAACCTGATTTTGCATGAAAATGGGCTCAGTGTGCTCACACGGTCACTAATTATGTTTCAGGTGAGGGGGCAGTGACAAAGAGAGGTGATGCTTCAACAATTCCAGCTACACCACAAATGCTCCTCTGACTTTGCACTGCAGAGGGGAAGGGGAAAAACTCCTGAACGCTCATCTGGAACTGGTTTTAAATAAGTGTCTGAGTGGGAATTAATTAACTCAGTAATTCACCGATGTCTTGGAAACACTGTGGTGTTTTGATGCTCTCTGAAAAGGCTTAGGAATCATTTGCCTGACTAGAGTTGATGCAGCACAGACAGGATTGTAATCTGTAGGAAGATGCTGACAAAATTTAAGGACTCTGTTGCCTGAATTAACAGAGGATGAGCAGAAAGGTGGGGGCTGACTGTCCCCTGCATTTGATGCTCAGTGAAGAGGCACGAAGGAGTTGCAAGAAGGACCATCACGAACACCCTTTTCTTTCAATAGCTGTGGGTGCAGTCTGTTCCAGACAATAAATAACCGGAGGAAGATAAGCAGGGGACTTTTAATGCTCCCTCTATCCATTTGTTGCTTACGGACAATAGAAAGTGTCATTCAGCATGCACCAGGCAATCTTCAGTGATTGAGATATCTCCTCTCCCATCTGGATAAGCTTAGGTTATACATCAAATGTTGGTGATTATTCTTTGGACATTTTATCTCTTCTCCCTTGTGACCACAGGATGAGACACAGCTTTCCCGCCCATTAGGCACATAGTCCCTACGTATTTATTTTC